>JASANC010004261.1:0-38563 GCA_030248135.1 Theristus sp. LFF4_11
TATTTGCAGTTACTTAAAAATTGTATTGCGTTAAAATTCCCACCAAGCGTGATCTGTCCTCACGTGACCTTTCAAAATCTGGATATTCATTTGTTATTGAGGATGTAAGTGGTTGCGAATTTTAGATCATAGTGTATTCTCAGCATGTTATGACAGTTAAAATTAGGTTACATGTTGTAATTAGTGATCAAACTCTGATGCTAAAAACCCATACTTTGAAGCCCACAATACGCGTTATTTCAAACACCCCAAAAATGTTTTTACACTGAACTGAACTTTTGTTTGTACTGCTCTTTTCTTGCTAAACCGTCTTTCAAATCTACATTTTCCAGTATCCAGCTGTTACTGCCCCATAATCCATTTTGAACGATCTTGGTGTAATTCAAGTCTATTGCGCGTGCAAAATAGTGCCATTCAATCATGCGCTGGTACAAGATTTTTGTTTTGAAGCCCTCTTGTTTGAGAACCGGCTGCACAAACACTGTGCCAAAATTTACTCCGTTTTCCAGGCACCAAAAATCAAGCTACACAAGACATGTGAATCAAAAGTACATACAACCATGCAAGTTAGAGGAACAATATTTCAAGATTAAATATGCATTACTCGCCAACACCATTGTGCCATTGTAGCACTTATACTGAAATTTGAATAGATTTTCAATTTGTATTTACATAATACAGCGAAATTGAATATTATTGACAAATATGGCAGATACAACTGCATACGGTTCTAGATTCTGACGCTAACTCGTTGTGACAAACTTGTCGCTGAGAAGTGCCATTGATTAAACTAGCTTATTTGAAGTTGCCATCAGTTTTGTGGAGTGTATTTCGTTATCAACTTTTTAACGTAATCGTGTTTTAGTATTTTGAGCTTTGGATCATGCAATCTGGGTGTATTTTCCAACGTAACTACTGTGGGATCACTTCATATTTGCCACTAACGAGCGTTTCGTTTCAAGCCGCTTTGACGAAAATCAAGATCAAAATGCAATCTAATTTTCAAAACATTACATGAGAATCGAATTTGTTTCTGTTTGAGGAATTTGGCTGGTTCACTCTTGGCATGTACGCAACCCGTTTCGGCTCGTTAGCAGCGCAAATATAATTTTGTGTGAAAATGTTGAATGATATCTGGGGAAACGCTTGCTGATAACTTTGCATCTGGTTTCCGTTAAATCTGGATTTTCGAAAACATTGTGAATTGTCACTATGCTTTCGGTGCAGCAGAAATACGCGTATTTTTCGTACTGTTCGTAATTTTCAGTGTCTTTAAGTTGACGGTTTTCTACCAGAAACTAGATTGAGAAGCAGTTGACGATATATGGCATGCATTTGTTCAATATCGGTATTTTTTATCCCATTTATTTATTTTCTCATGCACATTACGTGAGGCCTTTTTTGTCATCTACTTTTTCGCGTTTTTCTAAGTAATGAAAAGCAAGAAAAGCCGGACCGGAAAAAATGCCCATGGTATTCAATATCAATATCATTTTGTAAACATTCATTATGGTCTGTACTTTTCATTTTCTTAAAAAAATCCTGTCATGAATTTTTGCTTATTATTTTTCAGCCATGTTTTGTGTACTTTTCACTTTAGCTAATGAAAACCACGGTCACCGTACCAGCTAACTTCCCACCCTGAATCACCCACTTTCTTTGGTGCCTTTCCTTGTCCCACAAAGGCGGAATCTGTCTCGGATTTCATTTCGACTCCGATTGCTGCAACCAAGCTTATAACCGTTCCATGTGAGCGCGCGAAAATGCGTCGCCAAATTAAAAACTCCTTGTGTGTTCTCGTTCATGTACGATTTTCATTTTGCTTTACACGTTTCTTCCATTCATGAATTCTATTGCAAAAGTACCGTCTAAGCAAACACAATCAACCCAGATAAAACCGAAAGTATAAGCGTGTATATTAGAGAAAAGTAAGCAAAGTCTGGAGCACAGTGACGCACCTAATGAACCATCATTGCATTCGCAGCTGCGGCGTACAGCGCCAACGGGGGATTTTTCTCAGCAGACGGCAGAGGAATCTTTTGCTTGGATCACATTGGCAATACTTGCGTCCAGTTTTGATACGCTTGAGTAAAACTGCGGATGGCTTGCTTTTGTTGTGTTGTGTACGCATTCAAACGAACCGTATACTCAAAACTAAAAGTTTACGATATTTATGGTTTTGGTAGCCCGAGGCAAAACTGATACGATTACAGCGTCGTTATGGACACCGTGATACTGACAATAACTGTGTAATTTTCAATTGAAAATTATGCCTTGGGTTGGAAATTGAATTTTCGATGCTTTGTGCTGTTCTGAATCGCTAATGGCGAGGTTAGCTATTCTATCTGAAAATCGACGGGCCATGTAGCATCATGATTTGGGACTGAAATCTGGTGCAGTTTCTGAGTACGAGGGATGAACGTGCATTCAGATGTTCGACGCTGAAAATTAACGCTCACTTCACTTTTTCATGCTTATTGGCTGTTTTGCCCCATGGTTGCACAGCGAAACTAAATTTAGATTAAAATCTGAAAACCTTTGGGATTCTAATTGCTGTAAAACTTTTATTACACACACAGTTACAATTCCTTGGAGGTTTGGAAATATGTGATGGAACTACATATCTGAGTCTGTTGATGTTCTTTTTAAAGGTTTAGTTTCGGGATTTCAATGTTGGATGTCACATCTAGCATGCAAGCTTCAGTCTGGATTGTAATTCAATCTGGATATACGAACGAAACGAATCGTTATGAATTTTGATCATTGACTGTTACATGAACATGCCGAAGTACTGAACGTCATGTGCAATATGAACGAGAAATTGAAATTTTGCGTTGTGATGATTGCCCATGTATTCGCTGTTGAAGTGTAACAACATTAATGAGCAATGAAATGGCCATCTTGTGAAAGTGACACTACTGTTATTGCTAGCTTATGGTACACCTTTGTTCCGTTCATGTGTTGTTTGATTGATTGACAAGCGGAAAATTCTAGTTGCAAACAGCAAACCCCACAAGTAATTAAAACCAAACCACTGATGGTTATTCGCTGAAAGTGGCAACATGCAGTGTAGCGCTAATTTCGGGCACAGACCTCTTTCCCATCTGTCATATTTTTATCAGATTGGTGATATGAATAACTGGTGTGTCTGTTCTCATCCCTTAATTTCCCATTAGCCTAATTTTCCAGGTATCATTTTGACACGGATCCCAAACAGCGCTCTTCAAATGTATGCTACCATACTTAGCTCTCTATGTGTTCTATCTACCAGCTTTAGCTTGTTTGACGGTATTAACCTAAATTGTGCTTCAAGCTCAAGCTGGTAAGCCAGTGTCCTCTCGGCACTGTTTTCGCGCTCGGTTCTTCAAATCTTTAGAAATAGGGTCAAGGATCATGTAAGAAAAACGCAGAAGTGATTAGTGGCGTGTGAACATCATCGTCATTTTGGACGTGTGTTCGTATTTTTCTATTGTTGTGTTTGATTATGCATGTCTATCTGGTGGTAATGTGAGAAAAGATGCTTTCTGTAGCTCATTTGTCTCGGTGAAGCGTGAAAATATTGCGCGCGTCTCATTCGCCATGAATATGTTTAGGGCTGGGTTGTGGCGCAATAATAGCAGATGTGTTTTTGATTCCGCATCTCGATTTCACTCAAGAAATCAGTATTCAGAAAATCATTTTAAAGTTCCGTATTATTCGCTGGTGAAAAATAATCAAAAAATTACAAAATCGGGATGCGTAGGCTCAAGATGAGTCAACTTGAGAATTGACCATTCAAATTGTTACCTTTTGTGTGAGTTTTTCTATTTTTATGTTCTACTGTCTGCTATTTCTCACTGGAACGTGTAAGACTCCTTGAAACTTCAAGTGTATGTTGTATTGTGTTACATGTAAGTACTTATGAGTGTGCTTTTCACAGGTCATTATCTCCGAAATTATCAGGTAAAAATTGCGCGTGCATATATACATTTGCGTTTCAAAGTACAATTTTGTTTTTGTTGCATAACATGTGAGATTATTGCATTTTTGCTACCATAACACTTCAGAAATTTTGCAGTATCATATGAACCTGAACTTATGAGCATATAGGTAGGTATCATTATTAAAGTTGTTATTTTGATGAATTGATGTGAATCATCGGCTTTCATCAACAATCATCAGATTTTTTCCTTTCTGACTATGTGGACTACCGTAAACCTGTTGTGCACGCTTAAAAATAGAAGGTGAAGATAGGATATTCACATTCTGTTTTCAAACACAACACAACACCCCTCTCAACTGTAAAACAAATCGCATTTACAAACTGCAAGGCAAATCTACAAGTAGCTTTCCTTTTGGCACATTTGTTTTGAATGACAGTTGGGAGTGTAAAAACATGGCGTGGCGCGTTTAATTGTATTATTTATGATTTACAAGATGTTTGTTAGTTTCCATCTTGATATTTTCTCCAATGTTTACGCAAACAAACAATAAAACAAAATTTCTGTGGTAAATTATTATTTTGCTGCATGCTGCTAACCGTGTGGCGACAAATTTCGCAGCGCATCTGCGTGCCACATGTGTGCGACAAAATTGCGCTCTGAATTGCGTTATTTTTATTTTCTATTTTTGTTCTTTTCTTTCGAAAGTGTGTATTTCTAAGACCTCTTTTTGCATGACCCTATATGTTTTTTGGAAACAGTAGCGATTGTCCTGTATAATTTTTTCTCAGATACTCAAACTGAAAATTTACGCAATAAATTTTACTTCTACATCTAACATCAGAAGAAAATCTGACCGGAAAACAAGCGAAGCCAATGCTTGCGATAAAAAGAAACGCGAAAAAAACCCAGTTTTCCAATAAAACTTTTTTATGAATAGGCAGTCTGAAATTTTTTTTTCACAATAGTCGAGTTTCAAAATTGCATAGTGTTATTTTGAGGGTCAAGAAAGATTTGGATTACAACAGGTACAACGCTTGAAAACATAAAAATTCTCAGCGGTATCCCTTCGAAAGAAACACTGTTGTAATAAAAATTTCAAACGTTGCTTTACCGCGTGGGGCGTGGGTATAAGACGTAAAACAGAGCCATTTCACATAAATCACTTGATTTCCAACATCTGTTCCAAACTTTTACATAGTTGCTCTTTGTATCAAATTTTCAATAGAACAGCAAAATTTATGTGTTTCAATAATTTGCTGTTTGTTGAGTATTTCAGTCTTTGATCGAGCGTTATGGTTTGAGGAATAAGTTGAAATAACAGTTTTATGAGATTGCATTATAGGAAATCACTTATTTTGAGAGTATGCACAGTTTAGCTCACCCTGCTTTTCTTTCTTGCAATGCTTTTTGGTTCTGTTTCGGCTTGTGAGCAGTTTTCGCAAAAAGTGAGCTCGAAGTAACTAAATATTGAAATTTGATAGGAGGCGTTTTTATTGTCTACCTTTTTTACTTTGTTCAACATTTCTTAGGTAAATCCTCCGATGCGTTGAAGCAATTTTCGATGTTAGTTTATTAGTTTTCTGTTACCGCAATTTCAGAAACGCAGTTTTGTGTGTCTGTATTGTTGAAAATGTAGTTATTCAGTTCTGTCTCTGTGTTCCACCCCAGTGTCTAAGCAGCTCCCAAACACAATCGTTCTTCAGCATCGAGTTTTTTCAGCCTTTATGAGCTGTTATCCATTACCAACTAAAAAATCACTTCAAATAAATTCCACGGTTTCTCCACCTCCGAAAACAACTGCCATACATCATTTTGCATAAGAACGCGACAAGCTATAAAAGAGGCAAGATTGATCAGCGATACTTCATGTGGAAATCCGTGGAAAGCAAAAGGAAATTCCAGATAACTTTCGTTTCCTCCACGCATACTTTCGGTTTTATGGTTTTCAGATGGTTATTTGAATCTGCAAATAACTCAAAAATAGTCCTTGTACCTTTCCGTTTTCGTTTTATATATTGTTAGTTTCATTAATCTTTTTTCAAGAAAAATCAGAGCCAAAAAGGAAACGTGTTTGAAATATGGTCGCAGGTTTTGACTGTCTCCAAGGGACAACCGAACGGAACTACGAATACTATTTTGAAAGTACTTTCTGGGTGTATTTGAGTAATTGATTCCTGTTGTTCTGTTCGTTAGACATCAGGAATGGCAAATGAAGTGCTTTTATGGTTTTTCGTAAAAGTACACGTCATAAAACTGTGGGTCGTGTCTTTACTATGTACTTCACATCTCATGGGACAATTTATGTGCTAAGTTTTGAAAATTAGAAAAATTCTAGGTTTGGTTCTGAATGTACCCTATTTTTTGTTGCAATGGCAGCTTACAGTTGTCCATAGTTTTTGCACGTTCATTTGAATCTTCAACTTGCAAATTTGCATTTCAACACATATGTGCTGAATGGCAAGTTTGTTTTTTCACGGTTCACAGATTTTAATCCCGCGTCTATGACCGTTTTTAGCTCGCAATCCTTAATCGTTTGCCTTTCATATTGATGAGAATAACGAGCATCGAGACTTCTAATGCACTATGAAGAAGTTCATCTCTGTATGCTGACAAACAAACAAAATATAGAAAAGGATTATCATATACACAGTCTTTCACTGTAATATATATTTCACATATAGATACACAAATGTACGTGAAATTTGCTTGAAGGATTAAGTTCAGTCGCAGCGAAAACGTTTATATACCTCTACACTTTGAATAGCTGTGCTTGTGCACTAAGTCAAATGTAAATCTTTATTCATCAAAAAATTCGCCGGGTATTTGAAACTTAACTGAACGGAATTCGACTAACGTGAAGAAAAATTAGTCATACTTATTTTAAGTTATGGATTGGTCCTGCTGAAAACATGTTTAGTATAGTCGTTTTCCATCTTTTACAAGCACTTAATCCAGCTTTATATGCACTGCACGTTATTTCACAAAGCGAGATAGAGTTTTGAGTTACTTTAAATTTTTCACGCATGATAGGGTCATGTATTTTTATTTTGCAAAAATATTTTGCTTATTTCAAAATACTTCCATCTGTTCAATCGCTTAGCTACCGCTACCGTATCTCAGGATGTCACTTTTCAAATTATTCATCATGACAAAATAGAATCAGTTATGACAGTTTTTAGCTGGCTGCATAAAATACTGCTATTGTTGCTTCCCCAGCAAATGACTACCCGAACAGATTGTGTTTCGGTTTCACTTTCAACCTGCAGAAAGAACAAGTGACTCATTTTTTGGTTTTGTCCTGTCCGTTGT
This sequence comes from Theristus sp. LFF4_11, assembly GCA_030248135.1. Classification (NCBI taxonomy): domain Eukaryota; kingdom Metazoa; phylum Nematoda; class Chromadorea; order Monhysterida; family Xyalidae; genus Theristus; species Theristus sp. LFF4_11. Next base: position 7,233 of record JASANC010004261.1, read on the forward strand.
CTTTACGTACGTTCGTTTATGACACCAATATTTTGAGAAAACGACTGGTAACATGCAGCTTTAGTCACAGCTCTGGTGAGCAAATGCCTAATTGACAATTGAACTGCGTCGCGCATATAAATCCGCGCCCCAGAAGCATGTAATTTTAGGTATTTGGTTTTACTATATACCGCGTATTCATTTTGAGACAGTGGAGATTTCAAAAATACATTTTTAAGAAGCGTATGAAGGCAAACCTAATTAGCGATACGTTTGGTTTGGTGGTTTGGTTATAAACCACCGATTTTTCGGATCGATAAGCTGTTAAAGAACGTTTTTAGATGCTTCACTAAATCGCATTCATTAGCTTGCATGGAGCCCGGTGTAATTTGTGCAAAACACAGAACATCCTGTATTTTGCAAGATAATTCTTATCTAATGATTGTAATCTTTGATGATGCTGGAGACAAGTGGACAGGAAGAGCACGTGTGAAATGAGAACAAACAAAAATTGCACGGGGTTTATTTGCGTCCTACTCTTGCCCAATGTCCCCGATTACGGCCTGTCACTGTCTTGCAGAAAACACTCTGAGTTTTTTTAACCTGCTTTGTTTTTTTATGAATCGAAACTTTTTGTTGCCAAAACAAGTTTACCTCTGAATTGCACTCTTTTTGTGCACTTTCTTCTCTGATTTATCGCGGTGTCGCGTTAAAATAACAATCATCAATCTGCATATAATTCTTCCACTCCACCCCCAATGTATTGTATCCCCACCGATGTCACATAAATTTCGGCATGACACGAGGCCCGTCGTTCACTGCTCGTATCCTCCGTTATGTTTTTCATCACTTTTTGCCCAATGAGAAATAATGTCAGAAAAGTTTTACAACCAACTTCTGCTGGCGTACGTATGTTAGGGTAAGGTGTCGATTGTAAAACCCGACAGTTATGCCGATTGTAAATTGCAACGCCACCTTTACTAAAAACAACAGTGATTCTATCAAAATGCTGTGTAGGAGAAAGAGATCGAAATCCGAAGCCAGCCAGCATACTTGCGAAACAGCAGGGTAAACAGAAACTTTCACCGTGACAAAAAGGTAGGGCACAATAACAAAAGATCGAAGCCTTTGATTTCGGATCTTTATCTCTTCAGATGTTTGCGCCAAAACTGCGCCACCCCATACTTTGAATGAAAATTGATCCTGCCAACCGCAGTACGCCAGAAAACTGCCTTTCGGCGTCTCTATTTTCAAAAGTGTTCATTTTGGCACTTAATCGGTTTTTATTCTCGAGATTTCCGTTTGACTTTCACTTGAGTACGTGGTGCGTAGCGTGCAGAATATCAAAGCATTATTATCTTGGGTATCTGCTCTATTATTCTCAATTGTCCCAACAGCAGCTGTCCAATTTGGTGCTGTGTCGATCGCATACTTCATCGAAGGGTGTAAAAATGATTTTTTGCCGTTATATCAGTTATTTTTTGGAGTTGTGCATTTGATTGAAGGCAACAGTCTGTGTTGACCTTTTCTGACCTCAGCGCTTCCTCAAGCTCGGCACTCACTTGCTCTGTTTTTTCTCCATTTTGGCCCAAATTGGTTTTCTGTCTGGGTATTTTTTGTCAATGAGTTCTTTTATTGTTTAACAGGTTTGGTTTTCTTTTTCTAGCCGCCCATGTATGATTTGTACTTGTAATTGGTCATCCATTGATTCGATTTGATGGATATTGGGCAATTTTTTAATCGATTAGGAACCCCTGTTTCAGGAATAGTAATGAGTAATTAATAGTAAAGAAACAATGAGCTGACTGATCTGCTTCAACAACACCAGTTTCTCAGACACTGATTCAATAATGAACGCAACTTGATATTCCTTCTCAGCGTCAATATATTAACAATCGAGCAGTCATGGAATGCCAATGGCGCGCATCGCACAGCACTGCCGCTAGAACACTGCTGTTCACTGCCACATTTTCCATTCTCCAAGTGACCGCCAAGTACAACCAGCGACTGTTCGTCGACGTGCCCGATGCGATCAGTTTCGCGGATCCACTGAAGTCCGGATTTCGAGTGATTCTGGGCGACGAGTTCGTGGCGACCCAGCTGGCGTCTCAGAATCTGCCAACGCTCTACGTCACCGCCATTCCACTGCGACAGCAAGACGGTGAACGACGCTTCACGAGCGTGCTCTACCCGGAGGCAGGCGCCATCAGCGGCGGAGGCACGTCAAAGAGGCTTGCTTTATGTGGACCGTTTTGTAATGGCTCGCCTTTGAAGATTTTCGTCAGTTTCGAATTTTAGTTCGATTATTCATAAATTTTTCACTTGTGCGTTTTTTGTGGCTGGCCGACACTGAGAGAACGTTGCTTTGCTACGTACTAAACTATAGCAACAGGTTTAAACGTAGCAAACGCGCTTATAACACAAGCAGTCAATTTAGTAGCAAAATTAGTAGCAAGGTTTTTTTGGTGTGCTGCCTTCCAAAGACGTGCGTAATCAAAAACTTTAGAATGAGCGAGCAGTTTTGCTGCAAACTGCCACACTGTCCTCATCGGCATTTGCAGACGCGAGCAAAGCGAACGCGAAGCAAGTCAAGGTGGACGGTCTCCGGCAGCACTCGTGGTACTACGTGTGCATCGAGTGGGAGTCGTTCAATCGACACAACGAGTCGACGGGCAGCTCGTGCAAACTCTACCAGACGCTCGATCGATTCGGCAAATCGTCGGATTCGTTCGTGTCCGACCTCGAGATCACGGCGATGACCGAGATGGCGCTGATGTTCCGCGTGCGCACGGAGGCCGAGTTCCCGGTGCGTCTGACGGCGCATCTGAAGGGCGGCCAGTTGACGCCGTCTGCGCAGTTGTTCTACCTGAGCGAGCCTGCCTCCGTCGACATCATCTTCCCGATGCTACGGCCCGACACGATCTACGGTCGTCTGTGCATCGTCGAGGAGCCGCTGGTGGCCGCGTACACCGCCATGGGCCGACTGATCTACGGCCTCAAGCACGAGAAATGCTACTTTGACAAGCTGAGCACCCAGCAGGCGCATCTCGAGTCGACGCTGGGAGAGCCGATGTCGAACGAGATCAGGGCGTTCAAGCACATCATGAGTGCTGCTGCGGTCGCCACAGTCGGCAGAGTTACACTGCTGCTATGCTGTTTACTCAGTGCGTACGTGGCGAGCAGCTAGTCGACATTCTGTGCAGTCGTACAGTCGAGCACAAATGGGAACTGCAGACAGCATGAATCGTAGTGGAATGGTTGGCTCGGTTTTGCTCGCACAACTAATGTGAACATTGTTCTATGCGGAATCGGTGCGAAATTTCTATGTAACATTTCTGATTATTTTTAAGACATGCAGTTTGTGTGTTCGACTGTAGACTTTTTGTAACCCGCAGCCACATGCGCGATCCGAATCCGGTTGAAAACGATTGCAAATTGAGTGTCGATTTCTTGTTTTTCTCATTTGAAAATTTTTGACAGCTTTATTGTACATAGATTCACTTTGCAACGTTTTTTATTATTTAATAAACACGACGAACTTTTGCAGCAACCTGCCGAAAGTGAACAACAAATCTCGCATTATCATATAATCAGTCAGTATTGTGTCCGCCAATTTTTGCTATGAAATCTCAGTTTTTGTCAAGTAGTGCTGTATTGCACCGCTTAAATTGTGATAGCTTGTAGTTTTGCTGTGTTGTCACTTTGTAAGAACAATTCAGCCCTGTTACTTCCTTCCGAAGCAACGCTGCGTTTTTGTTTTTGAATAATGAAGAAATGAACCCTCACTCAAAGATGTCAGATATTTTCCACTTGATTTTTACACCTTGTATGTTTGAAGTTTGATCCCCCAAACGTTCAGTGATCTCGAATTGCGTGCTGATTGTTGCGATGTTTTTTGTGGGTTGTTGAGTGTGAATCTTTAAATAAAAGAAATCGTCATTTCTGGAAATTGTACAACTGTATAACATTATTCACATCACAAACGGCAAAGCTGAAATTGGGATAAGCAAAAAGAAAAAAACACTAAGCATAAAACTGGTGTTCCCTTTACATAAAAACCCAGCGAAAACAAAAATACATCGCAAAATCTACCACTGCACGGAATCAATCGATTTATTTAATGTATTTGTCCATGAATTTCTTGTGGAACTCTGATCGCAAGGCATCGTTGACGAACGTCGGCGCAGGCGCCCGCTCATCCTGGCCTTTGGCGCAGTTCTTGAACACAACGTCGTCGTCCCATCTGAACATGGCAACATGATAGAGGCAACTTCACGAAGCCTGTGTTCAGTTTTTAAAGGTGAACAGTTTTTAAAAAGTGAAGAGCTCTACTCCAGGGCGTTCAAAAACGTGGAGCTTGACATATTTCCGTTGAATACTTGAACCCAAAGTTCACCTTTCACGGAAGCTTCATAGGTATTTATCTAGAAAGTTTACGTGTCGATTATTTTTCCAGAATTTGTCAAGACTAACTTTTGGAACACCCTGGAGTAACATTGTTCACTTTTCGAACACTGTTCACTTTCATAAAACTGACCACTGGTCGACAGTTTTCCCGTTGTTAAGTTTTTGCCTGACAGCGTTTAATGGTGTTTCTTCAAAGCGAAAAGTTTAGACCGCACCCGCAATAAGTGTGAGATTACACACAGTAAAACACAATTCTGCAATTGCAGTTAAAAGCTAATAAAAAAATTAAATTAAAATTTGATTTTGACTGCGTAACAATTCTTAACTGTCACACCAAAATAAATAACTTTACAAGTCAGTCACCTCACGAAAAATAAATCTGGATTCTGGAATTTGTCATGCACTCCTCTCGAGTTGTGCGTTCAGAGGGACTTGAGCATTCAGGCCCTTCTGTCACAACGGTAAAACGGCTTCTTGTCGCAACTACCGATACAAAGCAGCGAGCTCACATCCACCAAGCATTGGCCAACGAACCTGCGTTTCACTTTGAAGTCGGCGGCTTTACCGGCTGCGCCCGGCGCCGAGGGCGTCAACAGCGGATTGCCATGGAGAATGTTTTCGGTGCGAATGCGTTCAGCCTCCGACTGTTGTTCGGCCTCTTTCACGGCGCGCTCAGCCGCCCGCTCCTTTTTGATTCGATTCAATTCGGCCATCAACTCGGCCGTCTCGTCCTCGTCGTCGCTTTCGGAGTCATCCTGGAAAAGGAAATAACAGAAAAAAATTAGAGGAAATCAATTGCTTGTGGGTTTCTACAGCCACAAAAAATAAATCGTGAATAACCGAATGGTGTTCAATGACGGTCAATCAATTCAATTCGTGTGCGATAAAAACAATCAAATACAGAAGTTTTTATTTTTCAAATAAGAGCCATTTTTATGCCGGTTCTTGTAGGTAGCCAAGCCGGCCAAAACAGGGTGACCTGGTAGGAGGTGATATTTCCTGGATAAAAAATGGTGCGGTTGACAATGCGCGAAGCGCAAAACTTTTTGCAAATTGCGGCTGTTATGTTTTAAAAATCGGTTAGTAAAAATGGATGATTTATTCGATTGACCGCTCAAAATTTGAGTTAACCTGGTGGACGATGCCTGTTCTGAATGACCGTCATGACTCATGACCCATGCCAGTTCCTGGTTAGGCCTCAGGCTCGCGTGCATGTCTGAATCAAAATCAAAAACATTCGTGAAACGCACGTCATTCTCGAGCGGATCGTCAGCGTCCAGATTATCATTTGAGATCTGATCCAGACGCGGCTTTTTGCTGCCAGATGAAACGTCTGAAAAGAATACAAAATTCGACATTTCGTTATATCATGAGCTCAAATGGATTTTCATTGAAAAATTTAACAAATAAATCTTTGATAAACGGTGAAATTTTGTGCTGCGTTTTGTTGTTTTCAGTGCATTAGTTCCTTTTTCAGTTAAAACTTGCTTGTTTTTCTGTTTCTTATGCATCCATACGGTCAAGTAATGTTTTCAGATGATGCAGCGCGGCGCAGCGACTCACATCGGAAAACTGAGTTTTTAGAAAAGCTTTCTTAAGTCTTGACCAAGAGCAACCAAACTTTTTGCCTTGAGTTCTACACTAGATTTTGTTTGCCGATTGGTTTTAATTTCCGTTATTCTCAGAAGTTGGGACTGCTCCGACCGGTCCTGCTCCGACTGCCAATGAAATCTGGCGGGCCTGCTCTGACCGGGCCTGGGTTGACCGCGCGCACGTGCCGCATTGCAATGCCACGGCCAACCGAGCGCAAACGCACCGGCGGTTCGTGACGACGCCAGTGCCCGTCTGTCGCCGCCTGCTTTGGAAGAAGAAGCCGTGGAACGCTCGCGTGACTCCAGTTCGCGGCGAAAGTCTTTCGATCGAACATCGTCAGCCGCTTGCTGACCCGGTTGGCTAAAAACATGCACACTTGAATTCAACACTGACTGACTACACTTGATTCGGTCACGTTGAGGCAACGGATTCAGAGTGCAGCAAGGAAATAATCGAGTTGCACTGGAATCGATAGGCAAATAATACTGTTGCACTACTACTGTCGAACTCTAAAGTATGAGCAATCAGCTGATTCGTTGTGCTGTATGCATGCTTTCTGTGCAAACCAAACTCTGCACCCACAGCAACTTCTGCACAGAAAACATGCATCACGTGACCACCAACCAATCAGCTGATTGCCTATAAATTGTAAACTTGTAAGTTGTAAAGTTGTCTGGTTCGATCGACTGTGAAGTGAGGTAAGTTCAATAAGCACAGAGTTCGGGATCAAAAATCCAGCTCGAATATGCGGCGGGCGACACCGATCGAAGGGAACTTCAAACAAACAATGCAACTCAATAAAATTGAACTCTAAAGCGGAGAACAATGCAATAGCTAACAGTACGCACAAAGCACGGAAAAGCTGAATCAAAAGCATGGAAATGTTCAAACGAACCGATATTTTAGTTTCGTATGCGAGGGCATGTCCTTGCTCGAGTACTGCACCGACAGTTTGCTAAGATCACTCTCATTTTTGCCAGTTCCACCACGCGCCGTGTCAAACGTCGGTCGATGCGCCGTCGTCATGTTGTTGAGTTTTCAAGATTCAAGTGGACTCACTTCATTGTCGTGTTGCGTTTTGAAAACCTCTGAAAAGTGAAAACGCTCTTCTTAAAACCTCATTTTTGACATATTTTTGGAAAGTTCAACAAAAATTTTCTGCACATGTTAAAAAAAATGTCAGAAGAAAAATTTTCAGTATTTAAAAAAACATCGGCATTTTTTTTATTTACTTAAAAAAATATTTTTGAAGAAACCCCACTTTTATAAAATTTTTATTTTGGTTTTTAATCGGCAAAACAAATGTTTTTAAAAAAATAATTAACAAAAATCGGGATTTTCAGTTTATTTTCGAACCATATTCACTTCTTCACACCGCACCCCACTGCGCTGCCGTTGATTTTAGCAAGGAATACTGAACTGTACGGCCGGACCGAGCGAGCCAACGCTCGGCCCGAGCGATCCGGAAAACATGAATTTCAGCGGTGTTTCAGTCCAGCTGACATTGCTGTTACTTTCGGTGCGTTTTGAACTTTCTTCCTGTTTGATTGTCTTGTCACTGACGTTTCTAATGAAAAGCGAGAACGTTCCCGAACCACGGAAGCAACATGAGTCAATTGTCGAATTCTATGGTTTGTGTTTCATTTATTTACTTCGTGCAGTTGTGGAAGCGTGTCAGCGCGGAATTCGATGAGAAATGTCGCGACATTGGGTTCACTGAGAGCCTTCAGTGCGCATCGTGCGACGATCTGAGCAAGTTCAACTTGACGCCGATCGTTGAGTCGTGCAACAGTTGCTGCAAACAAGAAACCACAGCCTCTGTGGCGGTATGAACAGTTGATCAGTGATCGTTCTTGTTGCTGTCACTTGCGGCACCATTCACAGCTGCTGCACGGCAGTTTGCTGGCGCAGCAGGCGCTTCGTGAAAATGGTGCGTGTTTGGCGTCGCGGTCAAACGAATGCCAGAGAGCACCTGTCGCTGTCGAGTTTGAATCAGCAAGGGGGCGGCCAACGAGACACGCACCTTTGCTGCACACATAAAGCTCAGTCGCCGGTTCTATATCCTCTTGATTTTGTGGCGATGCTTGAAAAAATAGTTTTTTTCATTTTTCAGAAATACCCGTTTGCTGAGTTGCACGTTTGCGGATGAAAAATCGGTCGGTTCCCGCAAGTGAACGGTCGGTTGCTTTGCTGTTCTGAATGATCACTGGCTTTGCAATCAGAGTTCAATCCAACAATACCATGTGACTTCCTGCTTTCGAAATTGCAAATGTGACGTTGCCGTTCTGATTGCCCAATGATGTGTCTACAAATGCAACATATGTTGTCAATCCACCAGTTGTTGACGTATTGTTGACCCAAGTATTGCCAAAACTTTGTTCCAACATGTGCTCATTCATTCTTTGCAGCATTTATCAAATCTGACCGCGCACAGTCGTGGCCTGGTCTGAGTGTGCGTTACATGCGTGGGGCCGACCCAACGTTGAAGCTGATGGATGCAGAGGGCGAGGTGCAAGAGACGTTGAACATTGAGAAGTGGGACACGGACACGATCACGGAGTTTCTCAGTGAACGCTTGGAAATGTCGTAGATCAGATCTGTAATCGAATCGTTCGCTTGACACCGTCGTGAAACATAAAAAGTGCTGCTGGCCCTAAAAAATCACTGGTTTCTGGTTTATGACTTGTTTTCGTTGAATCAGAAATTCGGTGTCAAACAAACACGTTCGTCTTTCTTTACCCGCCTTGCGCCATTTAGCTGTGGATCTTTTGGGTCAAGCTGGAATAGATGTTTTGGCATCAAGCAGTTTGTGCACTGAGGTGTAGTTTGACTGCATTTGACCCAAAACTGGTGCATTTCAAAGTTCGATGCGTTTCTGTGACGAAATCACAAGAAAACCTCATTGTGGGAATTGTGATTTCTGATGTTTGTTGCATTCGGCCTTGTTGGTTTGCTTGTTTTGTATTTTCACGGTTCTGTTTTTTTTTGTGCTTCACGGAATTTTTGTAATGTGATTTGCTTTTTTGGTCATGGTCACCAATCAACGTGGGGTTTTAATTTGGAATGAACGATTGAAATGTGTGATAATACAACAAAATTGGGTAAACAAATTTTGATTTTGATTTGCTGGTCAAGGAGATGCTTTCATGACCTTTGTTCAGTCAGCCTGAAAGTGCGCAATAAAAGCTGTAAACTGCAGTCTAAATGTGACAAGAAATTCAGACAATAAACCAACAGAAAACAGTTGAAGCAACATTTGAATGAGTGCAAGGAAGTTATGAAGTCGGACAGTGTATGCCAAAAGTACATGCACAAATTTTGATTCACAACATTGTCAGCTCTTTCACCAACAATTTCTATCATCCTTTGCATCACCGTGTCTTCGTCTTGATGCACGTACGTGTACATCATGTCGTCGGTGACTGAAATTGTAATTGGGAAAAAGTGCAACTGCGTTTGATCGTCCCAACAACGAACCAAGTTTCCAAATGTTCGCATTCCGCAGCGCCCACTGAGGCCACGGCGCATCGATCGATTCGTTCACTCGAGCGGCTTGCAAATGGACCACGATTTCGCACGCTCGGCTCGCAATTTTCTGGTCAGATTTGGGCAATTTCGGATGGTATTCCGTGAAGCATGTCGCGTCTGTAGCGCAGGTGTAGGGCTTTCGCCTGCCGTTCTGCAGGTGGAAAGTTCGAAGTCGCTGCGGACAAGACAACAGAGAAACTCGAGTGACCAACAACATCTAATGGTCTACTCCCTCCAGAGCCGAGGGTAAATTTGACTCGGGGCAGTATTGCCCGTTTCCGCCGGAGTTTGGTACCTTAGGGTTTCCGGAACCGGCGCGCGAACAAAAAAAAGCCATGCCAAAAATCCACCATCTCATCGTGTTTGTTGAGCTGGAGTGCTCGCAATACTCAGTTTCACCAGACAAGTGCGAATTTTATTCCATTTGCTGATTGGGGACCTTATTAGCATTGTTTTGTGTCATTGTAGCCTGGTGTTGTTTCGTGTGGGTGGCATGTTTGGGTTGCATGATTTCCCATTCAAGCAGAAGACTATGAACTTTCACAACTGCACATCGAGTGCTACCAAGCGATAGCACCAATGGCAAGCTCGCTGCGCTTGGATGGGACTGCAGCAGAGTACAACCAGTCGGCCGGTGTCATGCAAACGTGCGATGCACGCAAGTCGGCAGCCAGCTTCCACGTCCGACCCTGGTCAAGAGTCCAACGCCGAGCCACACAGAGCAAATCGATCGTCTGGCCCGTGTGCACCCTCAATCACCCATCCATCCCGTTCGTTGATCACCAGTGCTGGCCACCAAACATACTCGAGTTAACCGTGCGGCTTTGCGGTTAACGTTAACGTGCGGCTTTGCGGGGTTCCTACAATTGTTCGACTGCTGCCAAAAATCCGACTTGGTGGACAGCAAAGCATGCTCGTTTCGTTTTCCGGCTGACCTCTGACCCAGCCCTTTTCGCCCATCTGCCCCATATTATTTGATTCGTCACAAAATCATCTCGTACACTTTCCACCGAGCTTGAGCTCGTCGGTTTGGCAGAATCTGCCATGATCTGGTTCCTCGGACGGCTTTTCGAGTTTCGGCTCCAGTTCGAGACGGCTTCGGAGTGGAAACTGGGTTTCCAAATATTGAAACGCCATTGTTCAAATGGTTAGTAGCAGCGTAAACTTGAAAAAATATCCTAAATCCAAACGAGACACTGCATTTTTAGAGTCCATCGACTTTTATTCAGTTTACAATGCAAACTAGCTGATTTCATGACTATGCCATAATGGTACGTAAAAACAAGCACACGTTGCTTTGAACAAAGTGGAACGGGCTGACTAAAAGTTAAATGAAACAAGAACCGTTAACGCAACAGACCAGATTTCACTGAAATTGTGCACCAAAGTAAAATAATAACAATGAAACAAACAACACAATAGTATTTGGTCATGGGCCTCAAGGTTTTGAATAAGAAATAAAACTGATACGGGAAACTGAAGAAAGTCAGAAACAAAGAAAATACCATAAAATAAGCTCTTAATGTCGACCTTTTTATTGTCTGGTTCTGATATTTTATCCTTTTATTTTCATCAACATTTTCGTTGATCAGCTTGAAAAACAAAAATGTAAGATGTGATTGCCGACTACAGTGAATGAAGTCTGAAAAGCAGATGTAGTCGAAATCTAAATTATAGGGAATCAGCTGATTGGTAGGTGATCTGTGCACAAATTGCTGTTGCGGCAACGTTTGGTTTGCACGGAAAGTATGCATCACGTGATCACCAACCAATCAGCTGATTCCCTATAATTTAGAGTTCGACTTTATGCAAAATCTAGATCCAGTAAGACTGAGATTTCAGCATCCAACGGTAAGCGCCAAATCAAATCCAAATTTTAGAGATCCCATAATTTTTTTTTTGTAATATTTGAAGCACGCCCCCCACCGATTCCGGAAACCCGAAGGTACCAAACTCCGGTGGGATTGGGGAACGGACGGCTCACCATCCCGTGGAACCAATACCCTCGCCACGTGAGGGGGACAGCCTCTAAGCCCCGCTCTGTCCTGGGGGCACCAGTGATCTTAGCCCGATTTCGGTTTCGGTGGCCTGCGGTCGCTATATCCCCGCAGGGCAGCGAATCCGAAAGCTTTAGTTGAAAACGAGTGTAGTTATTAGAGTAGAGAGCTACACTGGCGGCAGTTTGTCATCCTCCGTGGGGGATCGAACCCGTCACCTTCTGAGTTGAAGGCGAACGTGCTAACCACCGGGCCACGGAGGCGACTATTAGGAAACTCAAAACAGACACGAGATCATAAAAGAAACTGATACAAACAAACGAAATTTTACAGAAAAAACGGAGCTCATTCAAACGCCTAACCGCATTTCGTTTTACATCTCATAAAGCTATTTTCTGAGTAAAACGGTCACTGAAAGCTGAAACAGAAAAAATCATAAACAAACAAAAAGTTGCACTATGTGAGGAAGAGAATGTCCGATCTTGTTAGATGTTAAAACCACGCAAACTGGTTCAGAGTTCAATGTCGGGTTCATCGTCGGTGTCAAACAGCGTGTTCACATCTTTCTCCACTTCGCTGAGCGGAAGCAGGTAGCACGAGTAGATGGTGTCGCTGAGCACTAAAACAAATGAGTGTTTATGTCAGGTTGACTTTTCTTGTGATCAGAAGTCCGGTGTCACGATTTCATGTTGTCGCAAGGAAATATGAGCGCACACCGCTCCAGCTGCAGCACGCGCACGGTTAGTGAGCGTGAACCGTTGGTTTATCACAGCAGCTGTTGCGACATGCCGGCAGCGATATGAACAAAACTACTGCAATGCAGCATGTCATATTTTTACAGTCCATCTGGATAATATCCTTTATACAACTAGCTGATTGGTTGGTGCAGTTGGTGCATGCGTTCTGTGCAGGTAAACTCCTCCTCCACCGTAATGCCTGCACAGAATGCAGGCATTAACTGCGCGTGTTTGCAACCAATCAATCAGCTAGAGCTAGTTGTATATGTTATCATGATGGACTGTAGAATGCACCTTCGAATTCGAAAACACGCCAAACGGTTACTTTCGCATGTGGCAAAAGAAATCGTCACAAAGGGAACATTTAGATATGGCCATCTTATTTGTTCTCCACTGTTTCGCAAACAACATAAATTGCGTTGCTGTAAAACTTGGCACATCACGAGAACAACGCACCCAATCGCGAGAATCTGTTTGAATGCTGCAACGCCCACTGCTGCCAGTGACCGTTGGGCATTTCAGCGCCCACCCGTGCCGCAGTGAGCTGCACGCAGCGCTCTGCAGCGAGCAGCGCATCCGGCTTGTCTCGGTTGCTCTCCCTGACAGACTGCAAATCGGCAAAGTTCTTCGCGAATGTCAGCCAGAAGTCGCGCACGTCCGTGCAATGCAGCTGAGATTGCAAATGGGCATCGTTCAAGCGTAATTGCTCGCATCTCACTTGATTTCCCTTTCTTCCGACTTTTTTATTTTATTTTATTTGTTCGCGGTTCCGGAAACCCTAAGGTATCAAACTACCAAAAAACAATTCAATAAAACAAAGCCATTACGACGACTAAAAATTCTTTCGATCCCAAAAAGCAACAAAAAAACCAAAAACTGTGCCTACGTATCACGCTAACAGCACTGTAACGAATTCTCTGTGTGAACTGTGAAAACTGTAAAACCAAAATTGAAGCTTAGAAACAAAAAAACCATGAAGTTTTGAAGCAAGCGCCACAAGAGACGGGCTGACTTTTGCATAATTGCCGTTGCCGAGCCAAATGACGAGATGAAAGTGGGGCGGACACCGCGGCAGTGCGGCCGACTCGTGCAAGCTGCGTATGAAGTGCTCGTTCAGGAGCACCGCCGGCCACCAGTGCCGCTGGTACTTGCCCCAGACCACCTGGTTCGTCACGAACTCGCTGCTGTGCTGCTTGAACTGAAAACGCTTTGCAAATTTTCAGAGGTTCATTTTTTGCTCTTGGTACTGAAAACTATTACTATGTGGCAGAATGTTTGCAAAACTGTCTGAAAAACGAAGCGCAAACACAGACCAGCTCTTCGCCGTCCATGATTTCTTTGTCAATTTCTGCTTGATCGTGTTGGCTGTTCATAGTTGTGTATTCGTGTAAAAGTACTGGGTGCACCACAAAACCTTCAGCTTTCAAACTGCTGTTACTGGCGCGTGATAATCACTTTTTTGAGCTCAAAGTTTCAGCGCTGATAGAACACGACTTCTAGTTTTTCTGACAAATTTTTTTGGTTTGGTCAATTAAATTCAGTTTTACAACATAATGTCTAAAAAGTACGAAGACAATCAACCACTGCCATATGAGCACCTTGATGATGATGAAGTCTTTGTGATATTCTCGGTGAAAACTGTTTTTTGCGACAAAGTGGTATTTTTTCAAACAATATGCTGTAAAACTGAATTTACGTGACTAAACCAAAAAATTATTAGAAAAACTAAAAGATGTGTTCTATAAGCGCTGAAAATTTTAACTCAGAAAGTCTTATCACACGCCAGTCAGTGACAGCAGCTTGAAACTTGAAGTTTTTTTGCCCCACTCTGTATATTCCGATTTTTCTGTCACGATTCAAAATGGCCGACCAGTTTTCACAGAATCATCGCAGCACCAGACACGAAAATGAAGCATTTTTGTTGACAAAACAAAATTTTTGCACATTATTAATAACTGGCCAAAGTAGCAATCGATCAAGTACGGACTCCAAACCGTGAAAAAAAATCAAAAAAACGGCCTTGCGATTGATAATTTTATTTCAGATACATGCGTAAAACATCGTAAACCTGTAATCTGTTCTAATAAAATCTCATGAGCATAATCAAAATTCACGTTCACTGCTAACAAACCGAAAATTTTCAAGCAATTTAATTGACATGAATTTTTGCCGACTCAAAAAAAAACAATAAAGGCACGCAAAACAATGGACCATGTTTAGTTGTCAACGGTTTTAATAAAACAAGTAGGACGTTTATCACCCATAAATTCAGGTTCTGATTTCACATAAAGTAAAGAACTCGCAAAAACCACTGCTGGAAATGTCCGAAAACACACGAAATTGACAAGAAAATCTGACAAAGTCGAAACAAGAAAAATAACGCATTTTAATGAAACTTTTCAATTCAAATTTCAAAAAAGAATGAAAGAAATAAGTAATCGCAGCCATCAAGTTACGGAAATGAACATTTCAGAAGAACTAAACATTATTTTCGAAACCCAACTCAATTTTCACGATCGTAAAAATAATACTTAAAATTTTTGATTATGAAAAATGTGCATAAAATCAGCGATGCACAACACGCACGGCGACTGGACGGACATGTGGCTTTCATTTGCCCTTTTTGGATTTTTGAAGCTTTGGTTTGATAAAAACAAGATATAACAAAGAAAAATCTTTCAAGCGACGTTGTGAGTGCAAGAAAGTGAAAAAATCAAAAATCTGCATAAAGTAATTTTCAAAATCTCATGCAAACAAAGTGCGCCTGCGCGAAGCGAATGTCGTAACGTAACACACTATAACGTTGCTGTTGAGTTATATTTCCTCCGAGTCACTGTGTTCGCTGTCACTTGACACGTCAATCACTCTGGCCATTTCGTTCACCTGACGTCTTGTTTTATCGGCGCACATGTAGAACGTGTCTGACAAAACTGCAATCATAGACGACCACATTATAGAACGCTGAATGGATTGTTGATTAAACTGCGCTAACCAGCGTCTGCGAGAATACGCCACACCCCGAAAGGTGTTGCGCCCCAAAAAACGAACTTTCCACCTTGCCACGGAGGCGACAGTAGAAAGGTACCAAACTCCGGTGGTTTTTCTCACCTAACCTAACAGAAACCCGCCGTGCTTGTGTGCAATGCCATTGTATATTGCACGTGAAACATCAGCGGAATTGAACCAAATATTGCACGATATGTTCGAACAACAGACTGACACAACAAACCCCCCCCCACACACACACACACTCGACGTCTATTACAGTCAACTCCATGCAGTTTCTGTACCACGGCATATGAATCGCATTTTGCAAGCTGATTGGCTGCATCGAGCTGCTTTGGCGAGCCCTCGAGCGAGCGATAGCAATCAGCGAGCCCTATTCGAAAACAGCCAATCAATTGATTGCCTACAATTTAGAGTTTGACGGCACAAAGAAATTCAAAACTTGCTATGGCGCAGTACGCTGATTGGCCAGACTGGCTGGTCCACTAAGCTGATAATCGAAAACTTCAAAGCACAATAGCAACAGGCCAGACTGGCTGGTTATTTGGAAACCATTTTTAGGGGGCTAAATGGCAAAAATACCTTCCATGGCAGGAGAATCGAAAACTTCTACAAGAAATCTTTTACAACAGCTTGTAATGAAATTACCACTAACTCATCCCTTTGGGGCTTGGAGAAATTCCCAAGCGGAGACATGAATTGCTAGGTATGTGTTTCAAACAGGTTTCTAATAAACCCCCATGGGGGTTTATTTTTGGGGGGGGGGATTATTTGGAAACTTGTCGAGGGGGTGGGGGTTTATTTTTGGGGGGGGTTTAATTTTGGGGGGGGTTTAATAGAGGTAATACGGTAAGCCACGTGTGCCACAACAGAGGCGCAACACTCACTGAGTTCTTTGAATTGATGACAGTTTTCCTTTGCCCACTGCATCGTCGTCATCTGCGGTGGAATGGCCATGTCAGCCCTGATGGCAGTGTCTTTGATGACCAAGTTCGTCGCCGCAATCACCTCAGCGTGCTCGTCCAGGGTGGGCATCGAATCACAACACTCCTTGAAGTGCAGCCAGAAATCGCGCAGTTGATCGTGTGACACCTGAATATCACGATCTTTTTAAGTGACCCGTTGGTTTTTTCGCATTTTTGTGGAGTAAAAAACCGAAAAAGCAATAATGAACCTGCCAGGTAGTTGAACAACAAAAATCATGGATTCCGTTCAATTTTACAGCTATCACTCTGATTGGCTGCATGGCGGTGGTGTGACGACACTAGTCAGTCCAGTTCACCAGTAGCCAATCAGCGCGGTGCCCGTAATTTACAGTTCGACTGCACAACTGATTCGAAAACAGCGAATGCGAACGATGAGCGACCTGCGAGATGGTGCCGTTGCCACCGAGCCAAATGACGAGCGAATGGTTGCGTCGCAGCGGTTCATCCAATCGCCAACCGTCCTTCTGACGCACCACCACCGCAGGCCACCAGTAGACAGTGCGCTCGTCCTCTGGGAACATCGCCCAAACAACCTGATTCCGGTAAAACCGAGGCTTCGCACGCATTGTTGCTGCGGTCCGTCTCCGACGACGCTCTGGGTTTTGGAGGAATAATAATACATGTATTGCTTATGCGGCTTGGAAAACAACAAACTGAAACGATATTGAGAAGTTTTAAGAAGAATCACAATGTTTGGTTGCGTATTTTTGCATGTAAGCGCCGGCAAGGTAGTGAAACGTGCGCTGTGACTGGTGCAACAACGGGCTGAACACTGCGACCATGCTTGCTTTCACTTCTTGACGGTTTACTTTACTGTGGATCGAAACACAACTTGAACCCGAAACTGGACTATGTTAAAAATCAATGAAAACAACGGGAAATTAACGGTAAAACAGTCAATTCAGCAGATCACAGGTGTTTTTGTCGCATGAAAAATCACAATTACAATACACCACAAATAACGATATGTTGAACAACTGTGTGCAATCAATGTTCAATGCGACTAAGAGTTTCCATTCTAGCTTTCGGCCAGTTTCTTTTTCGCGTTCCTCTTCTGCTGCTTCAGCTCCTCGAACACATTTCTGCCGAACTTTTCCTGTCTGTCTTCCAAGGAGATGTTTCCGGGTGGTGTCGTGAAATACTCCTCGAACGATTCACGGGCGTTAGCGAGCAGCTCCTTCCGATGGTCCACCTCTTCCTCGATGTCGTCGCGCAGTGGACAGATCACGTGATGCTCCTCCAGGACAGACACAAGCGGTTTCACGACTGCATTGGGTTTTTTTATTCCTTCAGAATCACATTAGTTCTCTAGTTTTAAACCAACAACAACATGGCAAATCTGCTAGGTTTTTTCCGAACTTCTTGCTGGATTCACACCATGATTTTCGAACAGTTTCAATAAACTATGTACAGTCTATTTAGATATCATTTGCAACTATAGTAGAACTCACAAATTATAGGCAATCAGCTAATTGGTTGGTGATCGTATACTTTCTGTGCAAGTGTTGCTGTGGAGGCGGATACTGCCCGGCACAGACAGCACTATAGTCCAACTCTATAAACATGCAATTAGCTGACTGGTTGATGCATGCATTCTGTGCACGAATTGCTGTGGAGGCGGAGATTGGTGTGCATAGAATCCATGCGTCACGTGACCACCAACCACCCAATCAGCTAGTTGGATATGAGTTAGACTGTGTGTTATAGAAATCGACTGTGCACTTTTTTTTTGTACGTCCAAACTGTACCAGACACATCGACCACTCTCAGCTGGTCAGCGAATCGAATCGCCTTGTGCAGATGCCTGAGTGCTTCCTCGTTGCTGAATCTGACCAATGAGAGACGCTCCAAATGTGCCACCAGATCGTCGTTCAAAGTTGGCGGCGGCGGCAGTTCGGAGGAATCGATCTCAATCGTGATTGGCTGCGAGGGCAGCGCACTCTCTCGATTGTCGTTTGCCTGCTTTGTCGAGCGGTCATTGTGTGAGTCGGCTGAACAAGAGGCAACCGGTTGTGGGTGGGCGGTGCCGGAGCAGCGACGACATTGCATCCAAGGATTACTGTGATGGACACTGCGGTGTTGGTGCAATGATCGTACGAGCACTGTGCATGTTGGGAGACAGTGTGTGAAACTGCGATGTGACATTCTTGAGAATCTGTAAATTGAAGCATTATGAATTGACACAAAAGTGACTCACAACTGAATCACTTAAAATGATGCACGGGGATGATACCTCCAATAACGATACATTCACTATTTCCGAATTTGGATGTGCATGGGATTTGACACAGACCCGATTGCAGCCAAAAAACTATAATGCGCCAAGGCTTACCCTCGAAAAGTTTTATGTTACAAAACAACATGGTCGATAACCATTCCACAGAACGAATGCAGAAGCGTCAAATGCAGGGTGATCTGAAAAACGTCAATTATTAAAACGCTTCGCTCTCGCGACTGCATTAATGTCTGAAACTGAAATTTGTGCCATTTATAGTCATTTGGTTGTGTGAAAGTTTCAGCCAAAAATATTAACTATGTTAGGCAAACTACTTTTATCCAAATTTTTACATTTTCCCTGTTTTTTGCAGTTTAAAAGCATCTTGTTAAGGTCGCTTAAACTGTCCAATGTGACCGGCAACAAGCAGATCAACAGTGACTGGCCACTGCATCGGTAAGTTTTGCAAGGCTTCAGGCAACGGTTGCAAGCGGTCATTGAAAACAATGTGGAGCAAATTTCAGCTTCAGACATTAATGCCGTCGCGAAGTCGAAACGTTTTAAAAATTGACGTTTTCTTGAACACCCTGCTCATGTATAGAAATCGAGCTTTTTTGAATCGTCAAAGACATGGAAAGGCACATGTATCACAGCCAAAAAAAGCAGAAGTTCACTTCAAAGAGGAAGTTTAACATAAAAATCCCAATTTCAAAGCCAAAAATAACATCACAACGCCAATTGGTTTTCTGTTCACATCGGGTCATTATACTCAAACGGTCGTCCATAAATTTTCCTCAGAAAGTAATCATGAAAGAACAGCATGTTGTCGTAGCGACCGTCGTAAGTGGGTGGCAAACCGTCACGATTCTCTGTGTCATTCTCAAAATGTTCTCTTGCCAAATAATAGGCCGCCTCCACCGTGGCCAGATCGGTTTCCGGATGTTTATACTGAGTGCGCCAGAACTGTGTGCGATAACTGCGTAGTTTCACCACGGGCAGCTGTCTCAAGTGTTCGTGCGCACGCATGCCGTGTGCCTGCGCCCAAGTGCAGTCCAGCAGAACGAATGTGCAGAGTTGGCCGAATGTGCTTGGCGATAGATCGGACAGCGTTGGTGCTTCCGGGCATGGATAGAGCAATGCAGTGGTCTGAAGGGAAGCATCTGCATTTGAAGTGTGTGCTGTCATTGGTTGTAGTGCTGCAAACTGAATTGTAAAAACTGTACCTGTGTATTGTAACAAGGCAGTTCGTCACTGGGGAATGAGTACAGCTGTGCTGAGTCTGGACACAACAGAGCAACATGGACACCGGTGCTTTTGCTGCTTTTCTCCTTGTAGTGCTTGACGACGTCCATTTGAAACGGAAGCTGTAAATGGCTACAATGCACAGTCTGAATATTTCAACCACGGCACAAAATGATAGCTTTTAGTAAACATTTTTTGTAATTTTTGTCTGAATAATTAAAAAACCGGTTTCTTTTTATGAAAAAACCGTTTATTTCTGTGCCATCCTTACTGTCTAGAGATGAAATGTTTTTTACCAGATGCGCGCGAGCCACTGATCAGCCAGCACCAACAGCCCCGAATTGCCACCCCCCCCTCTACTTAGCGTGTGCACGTGACGTACCGCGAGACGTGGCACGACCCCCCGCAGCGCAGGCAGCAGGCGCACACAGTCGTAGCAGAAGTAGCGTCGTGTTTTGCCGCATTGCTCACAGACTGCACGTGATGCGACCTGGTCCAACCGGCTCGACTCACTCAGTCCTTGCATCGACGGCGTTCTAATTGGTCGGTTTGAGTTCAATTAAACAACCTGAGAGTTGCAACGGTCACGCAGGCGAAATGGAATAAGGCCCATGAATAATTGAATATAAACCAACGTTCTCTCCCGTTGGCCGGAACGTCAACTACCCGCCAGATGCCCCTTTCCACTGCAGTGCCTCAATGTGAGCAATCCAATCTTTTATCGCCACACACAACAAACGCTTCGATTAAGTAACGAGCCAAGTTGCTTGGCAAAAATTTGATTCTTTCAATAAATAAATATAAAAACGAGAATAGTTAGGATTGCTGCTTGCAAAAAAAGCGCAAAAACAAAAGCTAATGATTGAACAAGTGATATTTGGGGAACATCGAAACAACAGCAAGCGAGTAGCCTATAGATACAGGGTGATCCAATAAAATGTCAAGAAAGTAAACGGCCCGTGTCAGCCACCAGATGATCGTTTATGCCAAAATTTTCACCAAACAAACACCAAACCTATACATTTGTTGTGTTAAAATTTCATTAAAAAATTTAAGGTAACAAATCTTACAAATGTATATGTTTGAAATTTATTTGGTAAAAATTTTAGCTTAAACCATTGACTCAGTGAGTTTACATGAGCCGTATACTTTTTTGACGTTTTTTTAGATCATCCTGCAGACTCGTAAAATAATGCAACGGTTTGGTCCCCCGTTTGCATTATTATAATATAATTTCTGTTGTCGCAACACACAAGTAAGTAAACTAAAATCTACTCAGGTGCACCAATTTATAAAAAGCGTGGAGCTTCTGTTTGGGATAATTTATTAGTTGTTGAAAAAAACTTATTTACATGATAAAAATAAGGAGTAATTTATCACGTAACTATAAAATATTTGCATTTTTTGTGGGACAGAAAAATTAAAGAAAGCCGAATGAAAAAAAGCAAAAGCAACAATAACGAATCTGACCGCATAATGTCACACACACCACACAGCAATGCTCAACCACAAATCACCAAGAATCACAGTAAAAAATGGTTCATATCATGAAATAAACGTGTGGCAGAAAAACGGTGCACAAAACAAAATGTGAATTTTAGTGAAATCGTTGAAACGTTCAGTAATTTTAGACAAGAACATGCAACAAAAAAGCAAAAAACAAACATTTTACAGGTAATTTGTCGGAACCTGATACTGAATAGTTTTGGAAAGCAATGCTGCTGCTTCCCCTAATACGGTATTACGAGTACCAAATACCTAGAATAATAAGATAATAAAAAAATACAACTGGGATACAACAACACAAACAAATCAGATTTAAAAAAATGATTTTGCATAACGTGCAAAATATTACCTGTTTTATTTACACTATAAACCATTCATTTCCCATTCAAAAACAGCAATATTCAATAACATGAGCATTGGACAACATTCCCGAACTTCCTAGTTTGCCGATTTGAAAAGAAATCAATTTGAGTCCTCATTTAATCATAATCAACGTTTACTTATGTCGCTGCAGAAAACGCCCGAAACTAGAAAACGGGCCAAAGTTTCGTTTTGCACCAGTGGCTTTCTCGGCAGCGGACTGCTTTCGCTTCTTGTGTCGTCCGCCAGTAGGCGCTGCAGTCTGCTCGCCGACCAATCCACGTTCGTCCTCCAATGTCTCGAGTTCCAAATCGACTTCGTCATGATCTTGAATGGTGCCAAGCGTGGCATCGTTTGGCAGAGACGTGTAACTCGTGGACTGCGGGCGAGACGACGAGAAACTCAGTTTGCTGCTGAAAGTTGCAGTAATCGTTTACAGGTGTTCGTTCAAAAATTTATAGAGAATGGAAGCATTGACTGTCGCTATTCAAATGTTGTGAAGCAGACTGGAGTCAGCCCGTAAACGGTGCTGCACAATGCTGGACTAAATGCAACCAAGCAACCAGCGATCAATCAGCAAGCAAGCACGGTGTTTTGTCTAAGACTGATCGACTGAAGCTGATCAACATCAACATGCACATCACCATCACCATCACCATCCCCACCAAGCACTGATGCACTCACTTGCCCTGCTGCTGCCCACTGGCCGCAGTCGTCTGCACGCCGGTTGTCGCCGTGCTCGTGTCTGAGCGTCGCTCGCGTCTGATCGCAGCCGGACGCATGCGGTCCCAAACGAGCCACGGCTCCGTCGCCAGTTTGCCTGATTCGTCAAGCAGAGTGTGCCACAACTCACTCGGCGATGCGTTCGCGCCCTGCTCCCACAGCAGACTCACAGAGGAGGCCTGTAAACAAACAAACGGGCATGACAAAGTCGTTCGCTTGGAACGTGCTTTGAGAAATCCATCCTAGTTCATTGATGGAAATGTTTGAGTGCTGGCAAACACATGAAAATCTGTTGATCTATCCAATCAACTCGTCTCTGATAGCAAACCGGAGCAACCACACAGCAAACTGCCAGCACCCACCAAAGCACACCATACAACCAACCAAACCGCCCACCTTGCGTCCAGGTGTCAGCTCGTCGTGCGACCGATGTTCGTCCCTCCTGAGCGTGCCGTGCATCTGCATGAACGCCTCCGCCGACATCAACATGAACTCTGCCTGCTGTTCGTTGTCGTGTGCTGCCTGTGAGCCACTGGCCTCTGTTGTCAGCGTGCTAGGCCCTGCTGCACCACTGGACGAGACACTGGCCGTGGCGATGTTGCCTGGTGCGCCCGCTGAACTGGGTGGCACACCCGGACGAGTGTTGCTGGTCGCTTGGCTCGACGGCGACTGATGGGCGGACGACTTTTGGAGGACTGCAAATTGATAGAAAAAGGATGAACAATACCTAATCAACCAATTTGTATGGTGGTTCTCTGCATTTCGGTCTGGCCAACATCATATGCAGAAGAGGGGTTGGCTACTTGCTTCATTGTATGCCGCCATCTGAATAGCTGTTTGATCCACTCAGACAGTCCCACTACATTAGCCATAGTTGTTTTAGTCCGGAGAGGTTGGCGGTGTAAATAATTGAAACAGCTGAGTCGACGCTTTCAAAGTCACAGAAGCTAAAAAATTGATAGCCGAACCGAAAAAAACCTCTCAGGTAAAGGCAGATTCAATTTTTTTGGCGTGGGGCACCCGCCCCCAACGCTCTTCTCCTAAAACAATAATGCCACTAGCAATACATTTGCACGACAACGGGATTCAAAGTAAAATGAATTATGAGCAAGCACGTCCTAGTCCAAAAAACTTCATTCAAAACCGAACAAGGCAAACAATAGACCCAAAGCAAAGACTGATTCAACGAACAGCGTTTGTGCCTCCGCGAGTGTCGTTCGTGTTTGTGCGGCTGCTGATGCGGTGGCAGCTCTCTCGAGCGATTCGAATGACTGCGATCGATCATGGAGCGCGTTTCACCGGATGCACCGTTGTGGGACTGGTCCACAAGCCTGGGAGGGAAATTTAATTAAAATTTGTGAATAGTTAGGTGTTCGTCGCATTTTTTTAATTCAACACTCTAATTATACAGATAGATCTAAGTGGAGTATCGCGAAGCAAAAACCAGTATAACGTCGCGTTGAAACAACCCACAAAACGTGAACAAAACGCGCGTTGTCGAACATGCCGCCTGACCTGTGCTCCCGCGTTGCATTGCCGTGCTCGGCCACTCCGTATGAGATGCTGCTGTGTGCCCTTGTGCGCTGCTCGCGAGACTGCGAGCTTGGCCTGGACGTTGAGCGTGTGCCGCTGGACGTGCCGTGGCGACACGTGGACGCATCGGACGGCTGCGTGCTGCTGATTTGGTCGCAGAACTGGATGATGCTCTGACGCGGCGGCGGTGCCTGCGAGACGCTGCTGCCCTCGGTGCTGTCGTCTGCGACGCAAGCGAATTGGTGAAACAAACAGAGACTCAAGTAAAAAGAGACAACAAAGGAAGCATCAAGCCAAAGTGTTGCAGCAGAATCAGACACCACAACACAAGCTGACCGCGCGCAGTGGCCGCTGTGACGCGATGTGCGTGCTGCGCTGGCGTCGGCTGTGCGGGGGCAGCACCGGCACTCGCCAGGGACATGCTGCTGCGAACCAGTGGCGTGTGCAGCGTGCACGTCGACTCGGGCGCTGCGTGCGCGCGCTCGCTTGACTCCTCCACCGATTCTTCTTCCAGCAACGGCGCTGAAATGCACAATGCACAAGGTGAACACGACAGAAATGATGAAATCATGCACATTCAGCACGCAGTCTGCTTGCACCAATGTGCAATTACAGACGCAACACAATCACGCTGTGTGCGCTCGCCTGATCGTGCGTCCGTGTGAAACGCACCGGGACTCTGTCGTTCCACGTCTAATCTTGTGGCGCCCGAGTTAGCCAAATATCCGTCAGCTCCAGGGGGCATTCCGACTGTGGGGTGTGGCGCAGCCAAATGTCGTGCAGAGAGGTTGTCGGGGCCAATGGAGCCCGTGAGCACACGCATCGACGCGCTGTCACCTGCACAACGGTGGCGTTCAAGATAATTTCCTTTTATTCCGATAGAAAAAATTACAAAAAGATAAAAAACTTGCTGGCAAATGAACCGTTTTCAGCGTTTTCCACTCGATTTATCCTAAGGTGGTTATTTCTCATACACTCTCCTTGCACCCTGAAAAAAGCTGCCATGTTTATTCGGCCATGCCGCAATTCCCCAGTCGGCTTGACGCTCTTATTTGCCAGTTTTCATCAACTGTGGTCTTGCATGAATGAGCAGACCAAGCAACAAAGACGCAACCCACGGCCAGGCAACGCACCAGCAAGAGCACCGCCGCCGGTGGACACGCCGCCGCAGGATTTCGTGTCGACGACCGAGCCTGCGAGCGCACGCACACTGGCGCCCTCGATGCCAGCTGCAGAGCCGCCTGCGCCGCCGCCGTACTCGCTGACGATCGTGTGCACACTCTGAAAGGGACACAGCCTGCCACACTGCACGTCACTCAGACACGCTCAGTGGACACGCGAATGCAACCAACCAGCATCACACTCATTCGCTATACGCAATCGGAAAGCAGTCAGTTTGTAAATCGTTATGTTCTGAAGCTGTAGAAATCCGATTGGACTCAACGACTCGGAAAAATGAAGCCAGTCCCACTGGGGTTGGCAACGGCAAGAAACCTTTTTTCAAGCCGAAATGCCCAATTGTTCCGTTTTTTCAAGTTCTCCAATTTTCCGCTCCTAGCTTTTTTCAGGTTTTTCCCTAGGTTTAAAAAGAGCCGGTTTCAGCCACCCGCAAGCGCCACCAACTTTGTCATCAGCGAAGTAATAGCAAGTGCTGCCGGCCATTGCCTTTGTCGACGCCTCTTCATAATTACTGGCTGATTCGGCACTGCCACGACGGACACGATGGTTGCCAGACGTTGCTGAACAGCCGGCCTCGCCGCCGCACATCTCTGCTTGCACCTGAATAGTAAACGAACGTGAACGAGAGACACACACGGCTGCGGTGGGTTGTAAAGCAAGATTTGCTCGTTTTCTGCGACATGACATGACATCGGCAGTGGGTGCACGAGCTGTGGAACACATCTTCTGTTGTGTTTTATTTGGCTCGTCAAGCAAGTGCACGCGGAATGAAGTTGCAGATCATCAAGCTCGGCACACAGCCGTAAGCACGTCGTTTTTAAAAGCGTCAACTTCAGCAGCGATTTTGATGATTGGATTAGAACACAACAGAGCACCAACTGAGCAGCGCTGCATGGCCGCCAACTGACCTGCAATCGATTGCCCATTGGCATCACAGCGCTGCCACTGCCAATACTGACGCCAGTCACTGTGGCAGTGTCGCCGTGCTGCGGCTTGCTGGCGACGCGCAGTAGTTTGGATTTCTCACTCGTCTCACCAGTTGTGTTGCTCGCTGAAAATTCTCTCTGCTGGTTAATTTAGCGCCAAAGAGCAAAAAAATTGGCTGAATAGCAATTTTGAAGCAAGAGCAAAAAGCCAAAATCAAAAAAGCTTGACAGCAGTCGACGATTGGAGGAGTATTGAATTGTGAGAGCAACGACAACGAGAAGAACAACCAACCGGGCATGAACCAGTCGGCTTCTTCAATGTTGAGTCCATTTGATGTTGCGTTCACAGCGCATCCACCACTGCGACACAATGACACTGGTACCACGCAGTACACGTACGCCAGACAGATCGGCACGCCAATGCCTGCGGTTCAGTAATAAAAATTCAACGTGTCGCACAACAAAAATGGAGATTCTAGATCATAGACAAAACATAGCACACACAGGGCACCCTGCCCGCGCATTGAATTTCATCTTTGGGCAATTGTTTTAGCTTCGTCAAAGCCAACACGAATGTCTGCACCCAGTGGTGATGCGAACAAGCACGTACCGACAGTGATGGCTGCCAGGATTGGCGACACGAGGAAACTGCCGACGACGCTGGTGGTCACGATGGCACGGCGCTTGACGTCACCAACACGCGTCGGCTCCGTTGACAGACGTTGGTTGAGCTGGGTGGCGAAATATGAGTACAATGCACAGGTCGGCAGAGGGCATTGACTGCAACCAAGCAATGGCGCACGTCGCCGTGGCCGCCAAAACAACCCACGTGCAGCAAAATACCGCAGTTTTATTGAACGAACCAAAGCTGTGTGCGATTTTTGGCTTAAAGCGCTGAAAAAACGATTTTCTAAAACGCCACGCACCCTGCGACCGACAAAAACGGGAACGCCAAAGATGATCGCTGGAATGGCCAGGCCAGCAACGAGCGTGATGCCAACCGGCGCACCAATCAACGTGCCCAACTGCCAGAGCAACTTCTTCTTGCGAGACCACGGCTTCTTGCCCCAGAACGTGCAACCAGACGGACTGCAAAGAAAATAAATGTGAAAACGTAGAATATGGAAACGAAACAGCAGGTATTATCATTTTTGAAGTTCTGCGACTCAATGCGTGTGGCAATTCAAAATAGCCTCACTGACTTTGGCATATTTAGGAGACTCGGGTCACTTTGCCAATTTCGAATTCCCGCGTTATGCATGAAACTGTTTACCAATCTACGCGTGCATCGAGTCTCGGGACTCAAATAAAAGATAATACTTGCGTCCAAGTTTCTAAACTAAACAATAGTGAAAGCATTGCTATTTTATTTACTAAACATTGCAGAAATGAAAAGCCGTATGGAGCATATGAAATCACCTCAAATAATGCAGGTCAGAGATCTCCTTCAAACAGAGCCAACAGAATTCGGCGCCACACAGGCCACAGACCATGTGGTTGCACGAGCCGTCGTTCATCTTCACGATGTACGTGCGACACCGCGGGCACGCTTTGATGTCGCCAGCTGCAAACAACCGCAACAAATACTGTGCTTCATTTTGAAAGAAAACATGATCGCGAAAAAAATGAGGAGCAAAAAAAGTAAGAAAACTGGCTAAAAACACAAAAACTTGCGACGAACGTCTCAGATTCGAGTCCTGCAGCAGTGCCGTGTAGGAGGAGCCGCGTTGCGCTCTCGCCTCATCGCACGTTTGACTCGGATGCCAGAGCATCTTACAGTGGTAGCAAAAGTCAGCGCCACAACCCGGCCGCTCACAATGCAGAAGCGGACAGCTCGCACAATTGCTGGCGATCACGCCGTAGCTGCACAAGCAGAGACATCTTTCGGTGTTTGTCTTGTGTAATCCATTGTTTCGCTGATGTTTCAGCCAGACATAACATCCGTCTGCGCTGGTCATCATGTTTGATTGGGCTGTGCAGCCCGGGCCTTGTACTGACGAGCCTGGGGCCCGCGGTATACGCTTACCAAACGAAACCGCAAGAAACAGTGCTTGCACGTTGTTGTTAGCACAGTCGTGCTGGAGATCATAGGGTCAGTCTGTTCTTATTATTGTCGTTGCCGGTCGTCTTAATCCCTCCCAAATAAACAGCTTAACCACGCAAAAATCCTTTCTATAGGCGGTCAGTTGATTGGTTTCTTATAAACTGAGTTCACTGATTGGTCTGGTCAGCTAGACAGGCCAGCCTCAAATGCTAAATTGCACATGTCTTCCAGTGGTGTCTTTCTCAAATGCGGAATGTGCAACGAGAAGACACTAATCTTGCACTAATCAGGCAATAATCTGCACAAAGTCGAATCCGCACGAAAGCTCGCTGACAGCCAACTGATCTTTGGTGTTCAGCTTGAAGTGCCTGGTGGTGACTGACTTGCAATCGGGCGCCGGACACCAGCGAATGTCGGGGTCGGTCATGAGAACACGCCGCAGCATGAACTGCTCGTATTTCTCACGGTAGCGGGGGAAGTCGGCGAGCGCGCGGTGCACGTCCGCGGGGTGCAGCAGCTCACTGCACTCGGCACACGCGATCAGCACACGCGACTCAGCGATCGCTGTCTGCAGGTACTGCAACACGAACAGCAGGTGAAGCAGGCTGCCAAACAATGCGCCCCTGACAACACCGGCATTACGGTGCACTGCGAATCACGCTGAACTCTAAACTATAGGCAAGTAGTTGATTGGTTGCTGATCACGTGATGCATGCTTCTGCGCAGGCATTGCTGTGGCGGCGGAGTCTGTCGTCCCGTGACTGCGCAGTCATCACGTGACCACCAACCAATCAACTGATTCCGGGGAATTATTTTGTGATTATACGTGATCTCCTACATAATGTAATCCTTTTTCCTGTAATCTCCGTTGTTCTCCAGTCCATTAAATCGCCACTCTATCGCTACTTGAAGTATAACCAATTAATTTTGTGTTTTAACGAGAAATGTGTTCAGTTGCACGGTCCATTGCACAGTTGTGTTCCCATAGTGTTTAAGTGACGTGCTACACGAACGCAAACGGGCGCTTTCCTATTTTAGCGTAACTTTCCACAAATAGAGTAACTTTCCACAAATAGAGTAACTTTCCACAAATAAAGTAACTTTGATATTTTAGCGTAACTTTCAACAAATAAAGTAACTTTGATATTTTACCGTAACTTTCAACAAATAAAGTAACTTTGATATTTTACCGTAACTTTGATATTTTAGCGTAACTTTCAATATGTTACGCTAAAATAGGATAGGGCTTGGTACTGTCCTATTTTAGCGTATCAACATATAAACAGCTCATTTAAAGCTGTTTCAGCCGCGAAACTTTGTAAACCTACGTTATTTTTACGGAGATGTCAAATTTTGACTTTGTGGGTTACGGTAACGCCCGGTTTGGTCCCAACACGATCTTAGTTCCGTCAACAATCCACAAACACCTTGGTAACCGCAACCAAATTAGTGAAACAAGTTAGATTAGGGTTGTTTTGCATGGAGATTTCAAATTTAAACCTTGTGGGTTACGGTAACGCTTCGTTTGGTCTCAACACAATCTTAGTTCCATCAACAACCCACAAACAGCTTGGTAACCGCAACCAAACCGGTGAAACAAGCTAGATTAAGGTTGTTTTGCACGCAGATTTTGAATTTCAGCTTTTTGGATTACGGTAACGCCTGGTTTGGTCCCAATGCGATCTTAGTTTCATCAACAACCCACAAACAGCTTGGTAACCGCAACCAAACCGGTGAAACATGCTAGATTAAGGTTGTTTTGCACGCAGAGTTTGAATTTCAGCTTTCCGGATTACGGTAACGCCTGGTTTGGTCTCAACACGATCTTAATTTCATCAACAACCCACAAACAGCTTGGTAACCGCAACCAAACCGTTGAAACATGCTAGATTAAGGTTGTTTTGCACGCAGAGTTTGAATTTCAGCTTTCCGGATTACGGTAACGCCTGGTTTGGTCTCAACACGATCTTAGTTTCATCAACAACCCACAAACAGCTTGGTAACTGCAACCAAACCGGTGAAACATGCTAGATTAAGGTTGTTTTGCACGCAGATTTTGAATTTCAGCTTTCCGAATTACGGTAACGCCTGGTTTGGTCTCAACACAATCTTAGTTTCATCAACAACCCACAAACAGCTTGGTAACTGCAACCAAACCGGTGAAACATGCTAGATTAAGGTTGTTTTGCACGCAGAGTTTGAATTTCAGCTTTCCGGATTACGGTAACGCCTGGTTTGGTCTCAACACGATCTTAGTTTCATCAACAACCCAAACAGCTTGGTAACTGCAACCAAACCGGTGAAACATGCTAGATTAAGGTTGTTTTGCACGCAGATTTTGAATTTCAGCTTTCCGAATTACGGTAACGCCTGGTTTGGTCTCAACACGATCTTAGTTTCATCAACAACCCACAAACAGCTTGGTAACTGCAACCAAACCGGTGAAACATGCTAGATTAAGGTTGTTTTGCACGCAGATTTTGAATTTCAGCTTTCCGAATTACGGTAACGCCTGGTTTGGTCCCAATGCGATCTTAGTTTCATCAACAACCCACAAACAGCTTGGTAACCGCAACCAAACCGGTGAAACAAGCTAGATTAAGGTTGTTTTGCACGCAGATTTTGAATTTCAGCTTTCTGGATTACGGTAACGCCTGGTTTGGTCCCAATGCGATCTTAGTTTCATCAACAACCCACAAACAGCTTGGTAACCGCAACCAAACCGGTGAAACATGCTAGATTAAGGTTGTTTTGCACGCAGAGTTTGAATTTCAGCTTTCCGGATTACGGTAATGCCTGGTTTGGTCCCAATACGATATTAGTTTCATCAACAACCCACAAACAGCTTGGTAACCGCAACCAAACCGGTGAAACAAGCTAGATTAAGGTTGTTTTGCACGCAGATTTTGAATTTCAGCTTTCCGGATTACGGTAACGCCTGGTTTGGTCTCAACACGATCTTAGTTTCATCAACAACCCACAAACAGCTTGGTAACTGCAACCAAACCGGTGAAACATGCTAGATTAAGGTTGTTTTGCACGCAGATTTTGAATTTCAGCTTTCCGAATTACGGTAACGCCTGGTTTGGTCTCAACACAATCTTAGTTCCATGAACAACCCACAAACACTGTGGGTTGTTGATGGAACTAAGATTGTGTTGAGACCAAACGAAGCGTTACCGTAACCCACAAGGTTTAAATTTGAAATCTCCATGCAAAACAACCCTAATCTAACTTGTTTCACCAATTTGGTTGCGGTTACCAAGGTGTTTGTGGATTGTTGACGGAACTAAGATCGTGTTGGGACCAAACCGGGCGTTACCGTAACCCACAAAGTCAAAATTTGACATCTCCGTAAAAATAACGTAGG
>JASANC010004262.1:0-50167 GCA_030248135.1 Theristus sp. LFF4_11
GAATAATGAATAACGGTCGTTATATATAGTAGCTGTTTAAGTTAGCGGGGTGATTCATTGTAGGAGCTGATGTGTGTGGCGCACACTTTCAAGTTTTTTTCGACAATCTATCCCAATAACATCCAACCTGTTGATTGGTTTGGTGATCAGTCACGTGATGCGTGCATTCTCTGTGCAGGCATTGCTGTGGCAAGGCGGAGTTTGGTTTGCACATAATGGTTTGCGTGAATGACGATCACCATTCAATCAGCGAGTTATTGAGTTGGGCTGTACATTTTTGAAACGCGATTGATAAGAAATTCAAAGCCTAAAATTATGTCCCACAACTTCTGGACACTGGCACATTGTTCTTTTAAGCACAGACAGAGCTTTGACATTTGAAACAGGCATGTATTATCTTTTCGTGCGAAGGAGGTACAGTAATGTTGTTGAATGATGTATGGAAAAAGCCGCACAGCTGAAAAAAATGTTTCCCGCCTGAACGTGGTTAGAATATACAGTAAAATAAATTTATTTAGTGAGAAAAGATTCTGATTCGTTTTTTCTCAATTTCTTGCACAAATCTGCCGTCAGAGTACCTTAAGTTTCTAATGATTTCAAATTGCCGCGCAGCCATGAAACATTTTCTCTATCTGTGCGTGCGAAACGCATATTGGGTCACGTTTAATAAGAAAGATAATAGATCTGCGGATACTCGACATGACTACGCTTCACCAGTATTCAAATTGTCTTGTTTTTGTTTTTGCTTTCCGAAGCCAAAGGAATGCTGCTCCACCTGCGCGGTTTTCTTTTTCTGGACTTATAAACCCTGTATTCCGTGCGGAATTACTCTGTCGATGTGTGTTCTTGATTGAACATCGTTTATTTAACATTTTTTTTTCTTTATTCTAAGACTTTTGCCGGTTTTAACTAAACTTTTCAATGTTTTTTCAATTTTACATACCGGTTTTGTGACCATATATTTGTCAAAACACATGAGATCAAGGCGATGTTTTCAGCCCGTCAATCCCACCCAAGTTCGACTATAGATCGCCCTTTGTTGGTCGTGTTTTATTCCAAAAACCACTCCGTCTCAAAAAAACAACGTTATACAGTTGGCTCGTAAAAGGTATGATAAATAATTGTGAGACATTTTCGTGTCTGCTTGGATCGCAACAGAAAAAGCATATCGCACAAGAAAAACGTGACACCAAAAAAATTGTTCACCCAAACCGCCAAACCCAAACCCAAGAACCCAAAATTGCCAAAAACTGATAAAAACTGTGTATGATCCATCAAGCCAAGATAAATTTAGTGCAGAATTGCATTGCGATTCACGGATTCAGACTTGTTTTGCTCTTGTTCATGTCCGCTGTTCGTCAGATTCTGTGGTCGCACCCACTCGTCTGTTGCGTTGTCGTGAACGATCAACAGGCAACGATTATCATCAACAAATTCGCACTTGCCACGCAGTTTAGCTGGACCACACAGCAGCAACTTCCATTCGCACTGTGACTTTGTTCTGGCATACGAACAGTGCGCATCTGTGATGGTGGTACTTTCTTACTGTAAGAGCTGAATGCAAAACAAATAACATTTTTCTCAACAGTCGCGGAAAATTTTAAAATCTAAACAAACGATGGGCCGAAACCGAGAGGAAACTGCATAGTTTTAGAACCCAGTATACAAAAAACATCACAGTTATATAGGAGAGAATTACCGTAATTAGTGACTTACCGAATTAGGTACAGTATGGCCGAATAAATAAGGCAGTCTCATTCAACGGGAGATTAGTCGCAGACTAGGAGTTGCATTTCTTAACAAGGCTAAGATATTCGCCAATCAAGTGTGCAATGTGTAAAGAATGGACAGAATAGCACGAACAATCAATTTATTTTAAGAAACATTTCAAATTTGACACAGAATTAGGTCTCTGAAAGTCTTTTTTCTATCATTCAAATTTCGCGCGCTCTTTGCACCCTGAAAAAAGCTGCCATGTTTAATCGGCCATACCGTACTTACCGATCCCAAATAGGGGCATTGATAAAACTACAGACCCGCACCCGACCCGACCCGATAAAAATTGTGTGATAAAACTACAGACCCGATGTCGGGTCGGGTGTGGACCAGAAAAGCGTTGATAAAACTACAGACCCGATGTTTTTGAAAAAATGCTCAAAATTCGAAAAAAAATCAAAAAAATAAAATTAGCTCAAAATCGGCCTGAATAAACGTAATTGGCTGGAAACAGGTTGCAAATATAAAAAATGTCTTTGTTTGGCGGGAAATTCAAATATTGAATTAAAACGCGTCTGGTCACTGTCAGTTTTGTTTGCTTCACGCGGCTGATGTTACAAGTTCCATATATGAGGGTGTGGCTCTGCGAGTAACAAAAAATACACGGCAGTTCTGGGCTCTTATTGGCTGCTCATGTTATCGATTTCCCAACGTGCATGAGCGTCGAATATCGACTCAGGATTCCTTGGATTTCACGCGTTCACTATTGTTGTTGCATGCGGCTGATGTTACACGTTTCGTATATGATAGAGTGTGGCTATGCGAGTAACAACATACGACAGTGGTGCTGTGCAGGCTTTTGCTGTGCACTGATCTATTTTCTTGAAAGCTTTTACTTCCACTTGCTTTCTTATAATACTTTTTTTTTGTTTTCTGACATGGCAAAACCATAGCACATGGACATCAGCGCTCAAATCTCCCACACTAAAAACGACTATTTGTAAGCCGCATTTTGAGTGTGACATGAAAAACAACTGACAATGAAGAGTGCGGATCAGCGGATGTTGAAAAAGAACAGATATTTGACAACTAAGCTACGCGTGTTACGTGCTACGTGCTACGCGCTGCCACTGCATCTTTTTGTATTTTGCATCACCTTGTGTTTTCTCGTGGTTTATTGAAATTATGTCCATTTCATAGAGGGTCAGTGAAACAGGACAATTTTTGACGTGTACTTGAATATTGAACCGTTCTTAGTTGTTCCTCTTTAGAAAATTACCAAGATTTGACTGTGTTCAAAAATTCCTGTTTGCTGTAGCTAAGTCGGCAACCCCTGTCGACCCGGTCGCCCCCCAAGACACTTACTTTCAGGTTCAACCAGCTATGCTATCTCTGCCACATGGCGAAACCCACTCTTCAAATCATCGTATCGAAAACACGTACCATGATTTCGCGATCACGTTGCGGGCAACTGACAGACGCAAGTTTAACACGTTAGTTTAGCTTAGCACGCAAGTTTTAACATGTGGCCATGTTATCGGGTATCTGAAAAACGGTCGTGTGATGTGGTATTGACCAACACATCCGCTCCAATTGTTTAACAATTTATCGCACAACTCCATTGTAGACCTATAACATACGCCAATCAACAAGATATCATGTTCATCTCATGGCCTACCGACTGAAAAACATGTTCTAAGTTGCAACAAAACAATTTCTGAAACGATATTTCAATTCAGTTAAGTCATTTCAACGCTAAAAATTGACTCTAGAAGTCATCCAAATCGAAAAACATGCAGTACGTCGGTCAAAATGACCAAATAATGACATTTACCTAAGCACACAAAAAAGTTGGGAAGAAAATTTGGTTTGAACTTTCAGAAAATTATGCCATAAATCGAATTTTCAGAGCAAAGTAGAAGAGAAATTTTTCAATTTTTTTTAAGTTTGAAAAAAAATCCAAATATTTAAAGAAAACGAAAAAAAAATAAAAAAAAAATTTTTTTCAAAGCCCCTAACCCTAAGCACACACGAAACGATTTCTAAATCGCGTGGCCATTTTTTGGGAAGTTGGGAAGCAAATTTGGTTTGAACTTTCAAAAAATTATGCCATAAATCGATTTTTCAAAGTAAAGTAGAAGAAAAATTTTTCAATTTTTTTTAAAGTAACTGAAGGACATTGTTGCCCAAAAAGCGAAAATCGCAATCCACATGCACCAATGCACAGCAAAAGCCTGCACAGCACAGCACTGTCGTGTGTTGTTGGTCGCATAGCCACACTCTATCATATACAAAACGTGTAACATCAGCCGAATGCAGCAACAATAGTGAACGAGTGAAATCCAAGGAATCCTGAGTCGATATTCGACGCTCATGCACGTTGGGAAATCGATAACATGAGCAGCCAATAAGAGCCCAGAACTGCTGTGTATTTTTTGTTACTCGCAGAGCCACACCCTCATATATGGAACTTGTAACATCAGCCGCGTGAAGCAAACAAAACTGACAGTGACCAGACGCGTTTTAATTCAATATTTGAACTTCCCGCCAAACAAAGACATTTTTTATATTTGCAACCTGTTTCCAGCCAATTACGTTTATTCAGGCCGATTTTGAGCCAATTTCATTTTTTTGATTTTTTTTTCAAATTTTGAGCATTTTTTCAAAAACATCGGGTCTGTAGTTTTATCGACGCTTTTCTGGTCCACACCCGACCCGACATCGGGTCTGTAGTTTTATCACACAGTTTTTATCGGGTCGGGTCGGGTGCGGGTCTGTAGTTTTATCAATGCCCCCCAAATAGACATACCGTAAAGTCTTGCATATAAAGGTTAATCTCACTTATAAGACCCCCACCCTGAAGTGGGTGGAGTGTCACACGGTCAAAATTCAAAATTTTGACTTGGTCAAAATCCCACACCGTTTATAAGTTCCGGAATTCCTAATGTTCGCTTTATAAGACCTCCTCCCAC
Source organism: Theristus sp. LFF4_11 (assembly GCA_030248135.1). Classification (NCBI taxonomy): domain Eukaryota; kingdom Metazoa; phylum Nematoda; class Chromadorea; order Monhysterida; family Xyalidae; genus Theristus; species Theristus sp. LFF4_11. Next base: position 4,689 of record JASANC010004262.1, read on the forward strand.
TTATAAGGTTGTCACACAAAACATTCCACTTTTTTCAGAATATTTTGATTTTCAAGTTTATGTAAGGAGACCTTATATGCAAGACTTTACGGTAATTAGTACACATTATTTCTAGTGCCAGCTTGAAATGTGCAATCTATTGTCACGCACACGCCAAAATTGGCGCCAGAAAGGTAAACAGCTGTATCTCAGTTTCACTGTCCTTTCTATCAATGCCGTTTTATGGGCACTATTTGACCGGTGTGCCTTCGGGCCGCGTCAAAAACAGGTAAAAGAATCTTTTAAAGCAGCACAATCAGAATGTTTTTTGACTCCGCGCCGACGGCGGTTGTGAAAACGGAAGCAACAAAGCGAACCAACCGGAACATTCGTCCACGCGCCTCCATGGGGTATGCGGTGGTTCCGGGTCGAGGTAGTACACGTAGGAGAGAGTCTCAAGCTCCAACTCGCATCTGTCATTTGTCCATAGGCAAGCAATCCATCGTTCATCATCACCGCACGTCATCGCCAAGCAGCTATCTTCCGAGGTCGCATTCGAACAGTGCATGTCTGCATCTGACAACGAAATACAGGCGATTGCGCAGTTTCACAAGTTTTTTGGCTGTGGAGAGTTCCAATTGTCATTTTAGTATCTTGTCTTTTCAAAAAAAGCTTAGCAATTTAAAAAAATACGTATGTCGAACCGAAACGACAGTTACAAGTATGTGCACTACAAAAACAAATGCTTTCTGTCACGGCACGGCAAACCACGGTGTTTCTACACGCGAAAAAAATGGGACGAACAAAACTACAAACCCGTGCCTGTGCAGCATAACATAGCCATCATTTTTTGCTCTGCTTTTGCCTCTGTTTGCAACTGCCAAGTATACCATACCATAAGAAAAAACAAACCATCTGGACATTCGTCTACATGTATGTAGTCTTGGTATTCGTTGTTGTATTCGTGGTCCTGGACAGCCTGTCCCCCGTGAAAGCACCGTGAGGCAGCCAACCTAATTGTCATTTTTAAAAAAGTTCCGAATCATCAATCCAAGCAACAACAATCCAATAACTCGATATCATATTCAACTACAGTATGGCCGAATAAATAGGGCAGTCCATCAAGGCGGGATCAGTCGCAGACTTGGAGTTGCCTTTTTCTAGAATGCCAAGATAATTCCCAATATTGTGTGCAAGTGCGAAAGAATGAACAGAATAGCACGAAAGAAATCAATCAGCATAAACATGTCAAAATTGACACACAATTGGGTTTCTTAACGTCTTTTTTCTCTTTCATTCCAAATTTCGCGCGCTTCTTGCACCCTGAAAAAAGCTGCCATGTTTAATCGGCCATTCCGTAGCTGATTGGTGGGTGGTCACGTGATTACATGCAAACCAAACTCCACCTTTACAGCAAGTCATGCACAGAATGCATGCATCAACCAATCAGCGAGCTGAATATGTTCTGTAGTTGGACTATAGATCGCCCTTTGTTGGTCGTGTTTTATTCCAAAAACCACTCCGTCTCAAAAAAAACAACGTTATACAGTAGACTCGAAAAAGGTATGATAAATAATTGTGAGACATTTTCGTGTCTGCTTTGATCGCAACAGAAAAAGTATATCGCACAAGAAAAACGTGACAAAAAAATTGTTCACCCAAACCGCCAAAGCCAAACCCAAGAACCCGAAATTGCCAAAAACTGATAAAAACTGTGTATATCCATCAAGCCAAGATAAATTTAGTGCAGAATTTGACTGCGATTCAAGGATTCAAACTTGTTTTGCTCTTGTTCATGTCCGTTGTTCGTCAGATTCTGTGGTCGCACCCACTCGTCTGTTGCGTTGTCGTGAACGATCAACAGGCAACGATTATCATCAACGAATTTGCACTTGCCACGTAGTTTTGCTGGACCACACAGCAGCAACTTCCATTCGCACTGTGACTTTGTTCTGGCACACGAACAGTGCGCATCTGTGATGGTGGTACTTTCTTACTGTAAGAGCTGAATGCAAAACAAATAACATTTTTCTCAACAGTCGCGGAAAATTTCAAAATCTAAACAAACGATGAGCCGAAACCGAGAGGAAACTGCATAGTTTTAGAACCCAGTATACAAAAAAAACATCACAGTTATATAGGTGAGAATTACCGTAATTAGTGACTTACCGAATTACTTACCGATCCCTGGTAGACATACCGTAAAGTCTTGCATAGTCTCACTTATAAGACCCCACCCTAAAGTGGGCGGAGTGTCACACGGTCAAAATTCAAAATTTTGACTTGGTCGAAATCCCACTCCGTGTATAAGTCCCGGAATTCCTAATGTTCGTTTTATAAGACCTCCTCCCACTTATATAAGTATATGCAAGACTTTACGGTAATTAGTACACATTATTTCCAGTGCTAGTTTGAAATGTGCAATCTATTGTCACGCACACGCCAAAATTGGCGCCAGAAAGGTAAACAGCTGTATCTCAGTTTCACTGTCCTTTCTATCAATGCCGTTTTATGGGCACTATTTGACCGGTGTGCCTTCGGGCCGCGTCAAAAACAGGTAAAAGAATCTTTTAAAGCAGCACAATCAGAATGTTTTTTGACTCCGCGCCGACGGCGGTTGTGAAAACGGAAGCAACAAAGCGAACCAACCGGAACATTCGTCCACGCGCCTCCATGGGGTATGCGGTGGTTCCGGGTCGAGGTAGTACACGTAGGAGAGAGTCTCAAGCTCCAACTCGCATCTGTCATTTGTCCATAGGCAAGCAATCCATCGTTCATCATCACCGCACGTCATCGCCAAGCAGCTATCTTCCGAGGTCGCATTCGAACAGTACATGTCTGCATCTGACAACGAAATACAGGCGATTGCGCAGTTTCACAAGTTTTTTGGCTGTGGAGAGTTCCAATTGTCATTTTAGTATCTTGTCTTTTCAAAAAAAGCTTAGCAATTTAAAAAATACGTATGTCGAACCGAAACGACAGTTACAAGTATGTGCACTACAAAAACAAATGCTTTCTGTCACGGCACGGCAAACCACGGTGTTCCTACACGCGAAAAAAATGGGACGAACAAAACTACAAACCCGTGCCTGTGCAGCATAACATAACAGTCATTTTTTGCTCTGCTTTTACCTCTGTTTGCAACTGTTTGCAATACCATACCATAAGAAAAAACAAACCATCTGGACATTCGTCTACATGTATGTAGTCTTGGTATTCGTGGTCCTGGACAGCCTGTCCCCCGTGAAAGCACAGACACGTGGTGACCAAAAAGAATATCGCGACTCTATTCATGTTTCTGTTCTTTTTGCGTTCAGTCTGTTGTCAATGTATGAGTTCAACGTTTTGAGATTTGGTCAAAATGTCGTAAAGTGTTGCATCTCCCGATTGCAGAAACCGTTGGAAACGTCTTTAAAGTGCGATGAAACCCGAACAGGGTGGAAATATTGATTTTTCAGCCGAAGAAGAGTTGAAAACGTGCAAAAACGTTATTTTGAATCTCAGGGCGACGTCGTTGCAGAATAAGACCAATCCAAAAGCGTCGTCGCCGCGTGTTTTTATGGCTACAATGCCACAGAATAAATTGTAAGAAACAAAGGACAATCATTTGAACAGCAAATCACAAGTTATGAGCACTAAAAACAAAAACACGACGACGACGGCGACGGCGACAAACGTCGTGGGGGGGGGCATCGGCTGCAGTAAAAAATTTGACGGTGTATTGACAGGTGAAACTGCAACGTTCTGCCTCTGCCAAGATCTAGACTGCAAACACAAAATTTACTGAAAAACGACGAACTCTATGATCCGTTCCTAATCTTCGTTTTATAAGACCTCCTCCCGCTTATAGAAACGCCACTTTTTTCAATTCTAAATTCAACAAAAAATTTAAAAGCGCCCTATGTGCAAAAGTTTACGGTAATTCCTTTTTATTGCCTATTTATCCAGTCAAATACGTCTGACCGTTTTAAAACGACGTCACACAAGTGTTTAAAATTAAAACACTAACCACACTAGTAAAAATGCATGGAAGACTAGAAAGTTTGAACGAAACTAAAATTTGCGCTACGCATTTCCTTTGGGCGTGAAACTTTTGTGCCTCCGGTCTTCCTGAAACGATGATAATTAAGTGTCAGGCATGGTCAAGGAAACTGTACGTTGATGGTACGAAAACAGACATGGTGCATGACATTTTTTTTACAATCGGGTTTTGGTATGTGTATGGTATGCACCTGAAGATTGAGTAGCAGAAGGTTTTCAGGCGCACACATTGTAGCAGCAGCAGCTGCGTTCGCGTGGTTTCAATAATGTTAAAAAATTTCTTTCGTTACAGTCATACAGATACAGACATTGTTTTTAGGCAACCTTTTTTTGAGCAGAACCATACGCCATTGATTGACACCGTAAAGTCTTTGCATGTAAGACACCGCATTTATAATACATTCTCAAAAGTGAGCGGAGTGAAACACGAGGAGAAACCAAAAAGAAATCAAATTTTTAATTTTGTCAAAATTCCATCGCCCTTTAAAAGGTCGGACTTGTAATTTCAACTTCAACTTGTATTTTGTTACAACTCGCAGTATCAACAGTAACAAACAAGCACTGCAATTGCTTGCAAGTAATGAGCCGCAAAAAAAGCAAAAAAATACAAAAAACAACCACTCTGTGATACCGGTAATGGGAAAGGTCTGTTCAGGAAAAGTACGAAAGAAAACTGCACTAACAAAATGAATTGAAAATGAAAACAAAAAATGAAAACATAAAAGGAACACATAAACTATAATGTACAATAAATATAAACTAGCATAAATATAAACAAACATGAATATGATCATAAACAAAACCACAAACATAAACAAAATCATTAAAAAACAAATCTCGAACATCAACACCATGAGAACAAAAAAGAAACGTCATAGACCAAATTGGATTGAATTGAAACACACACCAAGCAAAAACAGAAGTACTATGGGTGAGTCAAGGTTCCAACTTCAACATGCTCCCACTGTCTTGTGCTGAGATGTTTCGAGCTAAAAATTGAAACTTTATTATTATCTTTCTTATTAAACGTGTCCCAATATGCGTTTGCACGCACAGATAGCGAAAATGTTTCGTGGCTGTACGGCAATTTGAATTCAGCAAAAACTAAACGTATTATAACAGCAGATTTGTGCAAGAAATTGAGAAAGAACTGGTCAGAATCTTTTCTCACTAAGAAAATTTAGTAACTACGTTGGGGCGCAAAACAAATTTTCAGCTGTGCGGCTTTTCCACACGTCGTTCAACATTACTCCGCCTCTTTCGCATGAAAAGATAATAGAACACTGGGAGTTTTTTCTGACCAAGTTTTTTTCTGGGTATACGAATCTTCTCTATCACTCACTGCAGCATAAAACCTGGAAAACATGAAAAATCGGCAAATGTTGTGAAATGCAGACGCCAGACAGTTCATTTAGCTGTAATATAAATGCCAAATTACGAACGTTGGTGACAACCCGAGTAAAACACAAAACAAAGATGAAATAAGCAATACACACATAACCAAACGCCGAACGAATCACATTATTTAAGCAGTCTTTGATAACTCTGACGTTTCACTTCGAGTCTGGGTGTACGTGAGCGGTTCTGCTCAGAACAGATGCGAATTTATCGTTTCAAATGCAAATTGTTTTTCTTTTTTTTAATTCCCACAATTTGCCACTCTGGTTTTTTCATCAGACCAGGCTGATTGTTTTCTGCAGTGAAACATATGCAGATTATCAATAAATATTGTTTTTGTGTCAAAAATTGCTATTTTTTCAAAAATTACATTGTTAAACTGAATTGAAACGTCCAAACCAATAAAAATTAAATCAGAAAACATCTTTCGAAACGTTCTAAAAGTGTTCCAAATTTTAGTCCATGAGGTCAGTTAAAACCTTGGTTAACCCCGTACGACCAGAACTTCTTATTTTTCAGCAAATGGTTCGGTTCGGTTCTCATGTGCTCGTTCTGTTTTGTTCTCGTGTTCTTGTGTGGAACTTCCGTCTGTGACAACCGTAATTTGTGTCCGCCCGTACGTGTGTGTTGTGCCAGTGTGTTCGTCAGTGCACATTCATTGCGTACACGTTGAAGAAATATCTTGGCATTCTTGAAAAAGACCACTTCTAGTTAGCGACTAATCACGCCTTGACGAAGAATACAAGGACCGCCTATTAGGCCATACTGTACATACTGCCAACCAGTTTGCACACTTGGATTGAAACATTTATCAATGTGAGTGTGGGTGAGAGTGTTACAAACTACAGCACTTGCAGTACCAACAAAAACCAGCAAGCACACAAAAACGCAAACATAATCACTCATCAGAAAGTAAAAAAGCACAGGCTGAGTGAGGTGTTTGTTTCACAATGACGCGATGCCCGATGCAGACGCTTTCTGAAAATTGTGAAAGCATTAAATGAATATCGACGGGTCTCCGTACTACATGTTGTTCATACGGTTTTATCTGAGTTTACTGGTTTTTGCGAAATAAAATGGATATGGATCGATAAATGAATGGATGGATGCATGGATGGATGGACAAATGTACTTGACGGCGTTCTCAAACGCATGGGGATTGACGGGCTGAAAACATCGCCTGATCTCATGTGTTTTGACAAATATATGGTCACAAAACCGGTATGTAAAATTGAAAAAACATTGAAAAGTTTAGTTAAACCGGCAAGTCTTAGAATAAAGAAAAAAAAATGTTAAATAAACGTGTTCAATCAAGAACACACACCGACAGAGTAATTCCGCACGGAATACAGCATTTATAAGTCCAGAAAAAGAAAACCGCGCAGGTGGAGCAGCATTCCTTTGGCTTCTGAAAGCAAAAACAAAAATAAGACAATTTGAATACTGGTGAAGCGTAGTCAGTCGCGTCCGCAGATCTATTATCTTTCTTATTAAACGTGACCCAATATGCGTTTGCACGCACAGATAGAGAAAATGTTTCATGGCTGCGCGGCAATTTGAAATCAGCAAAACTTAAGGTACTCTGACGGCAGATTTGTGCAAGAAATTGAGAAAAAACGAATCAGAATCTTTTCTCACTAAATAAATTTATTTTATTTCATATTCTAACCACGTTCAGGCGCGAAACATTTTTTTCAGCTGTGCGGCTTTTCCACACATCATTCAACATTACTGGGCCTCCTTCGCACGAAAAGATAATACATGCCTGTTTCAAATGTCAAAGCTCTGTCTGTGCTTAAAAGAACAATGTGCCAGTGTCCAGAAGTTGTGGGACATACTTGTTTTGAATTTCTTATCAATCGCTTTTCAAAAATGTACAGTCTAACTCAATAACTCGCTGATTGGTTGGTGATCGTCATTCATGCAAACCATTATGTGCAAACCAAACTCCGCCTTGCCACAGCAATGCCTGCACAGAGAATGCATGCATCACGTGACTGATCACCAACCAATCAGCTAGTTGGATGTTATTGGGATAGATTGTCGAAAAAAACTTGAAAGTGTGCGCCACACACATCAGCTCCTACAATGAATCACCCCGCTAACTTAAACAGCTACTATATATAACGACCGTTATTCATTATTCACAATTTAAGATAGGCTTTTTCACAATACCGACCCTCCTTAGGCACAATTTCAAAAAAGTTGTCAAATTCAGTCAAATTTAAGACCAATCGAACCGCCTTGATGCCCTGAGTTTGAAAATCATATTTGTTTTTTAATTTAACTCGTTTTATGCTTCAAAATTAAGAAAAAACTGTTTTTTGACCCCCTTGTAGTAAAACTGTTCAAACTTGCTTCTGCTTAAAGCTATTAACAAAAATCAAACACCAATCGATTTGCCTTGTGTTCGCGCACATTTTTGGTGTATATACTATAAGTTGAAAATGTTTTTTCATGCTCTGTATTCATAAAAAACGGCAGAGGTTGGGGTTTTTTTACGTTTTTCGGTACTTTAGAAACGTTTGTGGGGTATAGTTGCTAAGTAATTCTGAAAGATCTGCGAAAAATGTATATCCGTGTAAAATTTCAGCTTCATAAAGCGTCGCCGGGAGTCACACGATACAAAACAAAATGGCTTGTCGCATGCGTTTTTGGTCAATATGCCGCATGCATACTGTACATGCGCACACACACAGTCACAGTGCACGCAGTGTGTGCGCTGCTGCTCATCCCATTCACCCTGCTGTTATGCAATACACCTAAAAATATTACCCATGACACTTTAGCCGTACCAAAAAAGCAGGCTACTGAAAATTGCTCAGCGGCACATGTTGCACAACATTTTGTCGCTCGTTGTTGTCCACGTGCAGGCGGCAAGTTTTTGTTACCAAACAACCAACCAGGCAATTTTTTGTTGTATTCTCTCTTGTTGTATTCAACAAAACTCTCCTTCGCTATTGTATTCTGCTTCATTTACTTTTGTATGTTTTGTACTGAGTTTGTATATTTGTAATGATCGTCACAATAATGTATCTGATATTATCTTTTTTCCAAAGGAGACGGTGAAATGTTGAAAACCATGAATCCCGCCTCTTGTACACAGCATACTACGTAGTAAAACCATTCTTGTGATCCATTCTTGAAACATTCACTGTATCTCTGCATGGGTAACCGGACATTTCCCGCGCGGACATTTCCCAAACGGACATTTCCCGCGCGGACATTTCCCGCGCGGACATTTCCTGCGCGGACATTTCCCAAAGGACATTTCCCGCGCGGACATTTCCCGCGCGGACATTTCCCGCGCGGACATTTCCCGTGCGCGGACATTTCCCACGAGAACATTTTCCGCGCGGACATTTCCCGCGCGGACATTTCCCGCACCGGACTTTTCTCGCGCGGACATTTCCCGCACCGGACATTTCCCGCGCGGACATTTCCCGCTCGGACATTTCCCTCGCAGACATTTCCTGCGGGCGGACAATTCCCGCGCGGACATTTCCCGTGCGGACATTTCCCACGAGAACATTTCCCGCGCGGACATTTCCCGCGCGGACATTTCCCGAACCGGACTTTTCCCGCGCGGACATTTCCCGCACCGGACATTTCCCGCGCGGACATTTCCCGCTCGGACATTTCCCTCGCGGACATTTCCCGCGGGCGGACAATTCCCGCGCGGACATTTCCCGCACCGCACTGGTTAATTCTGACAAGTAAGTATTCCTACTAGGTTTTTAGGCCCAAAAACTCAATATCAAAATCCAGACCGTTAATTGTACCACTCTTGTTCTTTTCTCATGTGCTCGGTTACATGCGAACACGCATAACAATAAAAAAATCAATAGCTAAGACTTGATAAATATTCTCTGTTGAAAGGCTGGCAGATCAATACAAGTTTTACACTGCTGATTGGTTGAGTTTTGAATTGGTTTCAGCGGGTGGAAAGTTAGGTAGAACTGAACTCAGCGGGAAGAAGTGACCGAAAACAGACTGAAAAGTAAATGGAGATATCCGGGAATGTCCGAAAATGCGGGAAATGTCCGCGCGGGAAATGTCCGGTGCGGGAAATGTCCGCACGGGAAATGTCCGGTGCGGGAATTGTCCGCGCGGGAAAAGTCCGCGCGGGAAATGTCCGCGAGGGAAATGTCCGCGCGGGAAATGTCCGCGCGGGAAATGTCCGCGAGGGAAAAGTCCGCGCGGGAAATGTCCGCGCGGGAAATGTCCGCGCGGGAAATGTCCGCGTGGGAAAAGTCCGCGCGAAAAATGTCCGCGCGGGAAATGTCCGCCTGGGAAATGTCCGCGTGGGAAATGTCCGCCTGGGAAATGTCCGCGGGAAATGTCCGCGCGGGAAAAGTCCGGGTAGCTCTGCATGCAGTGCACAATTTGTCATGTTCATAGAAAAAATAATAAAACGTTTTTGTAATAACGTCACACATGTATTATAGTGCGTTTGTGTAGAACATGAATCGCAGCAAGACAATGGGACTGATTTTGTGCAATAAAGAAAATTCTTTTTTCAGGCTCTTGATATCGAGCTTGCAGCGTCGTTTTAGAATAGAACCAGTCAAATGTCGTGGGTAATATTTTAGGTGTATTGCATAACAGCAGGGTGAATGGGATGAGAGCAGCGCACACACTGCGTGCGTGAGTGACTGTGTGGTGCGCATGACAGTATGCATGCGGCATATTGCCAAAAACGCATGCGGCAAGCCATTTTGTTTTGTATCGTGTGATCGGCGACGCTTTTGAAGCTGATTTTACACGGATATACATTTTTCGCAGATCTTTCAGAATTACTTAGCAACTATACCCCACAAACGTTTCTAAAGTACCGAAAAACGTAAAAAAACCCCAACCTCTGCGGTTTTTTATGAATACAGAGCATGAAAAAACGTTTTCAACTCATAGTATATAAACAAAAAATGTGCGCGAACACAAGGGAAATCTATTGGTGTTTGATTTTTGTTAATAGCTTTAAGCAGAAGCAAGTTAGAACAGTTTTGCTACAAGGGGGTCAAAAAAACAGTTTTTTCTTAATTTTGAAACATAAAACGAGTTAAATTAAAAAACAAATATGATTTTCGAACTCAGGGCATCAAGGCGGTTCGATTGGTCCTAAATTTGACTGAATTTGAGAACTTTTTTGAAATTGTGCCTAGAGGTGTGGAGGCCGGGTCGGTCGACTCAAAAAGCCTATCTTAAGCGAGCCGGTGCAGGACGTGTGAAGTGAGCTAAAATTTTGCACGCGAAAAAATTCACACATCAGTTTCTAGTTTCTGCTGCCGTAATTTCAAAACATCACTAAGACCATATGAAGCGACCCTGCACACCTTGCAATGTTTTACCTAGGGTTGCCGCGAGACAAGGTACCCGCGAGATGAGACGAGACACGAGACAGAGGGTCGCGAGACGACTTAACGAAGGTAAGACTCTTACCTTACCTTAAGTTCCCGTTTCGCCAAGTCACCACGTTGCGCACGCAGCGGTGCACGTTCGGCTCTGTTGATCGGTGCTCGATCACCGTCGCCGGAAGCATCAGATGCCGAAAGCTCGGTTGATGCAAGCAGAATGCTGGTGATCAGCAGCAGCAACGCAACTGTTGAACGGAACATGATGATCAGTTTGATAGCTGAACCTCGTTTTTGAACAAGGACAGAAAGACGAGATTTTCAAGAGCGAACTGCTTGTTGTGCAACGTGTCGGGTGCATTATTTGTGCAACAACCAGCAAATGAGCAAGTCGGGGCGTGGGCGATTTTATTTCTGTAGCTTGATGATTCGTTGGCCATTCGTGTTGTGCTCACTGTTGCATACAACCCATATGGTACGCCAAGTGGTACGACTTATGGCACACTTATAGCAGGGGTCCGGTGCACAGTGGCGCCGAACTGTCAGTTTCAGAAACATTTTCAACGATGTGGTGCAGAATGCAGTGCAGGAGGATTTGCAGTAAAGGATGCAGTGCATGATAAAGAAAACAACGTTATAGGCTCGAAAACGGAACGAAAGATATGTAAATTATTGCGATAAATTTCGTGTCTGCTTTGATCGCAACAGAAAAAGTATATCGCACAAGAGAAAAACATGGCACGAAAAAAACGATTATAAAACTTGTCATCAAAACGAAAACGTCGCGACAGAAACATGAATTTAGTTAAATTTTTCACTTAAATTTAACTGATAAAAACTATGAATTGGATATCCATCAAGCCAAGATAAATTTAGTGCAGAATTTCACTGAGATTCACGGATTCAGACTTGTTTTGCTCTTGTTCATGTCCGCTGTTCGTCAGATTCTGTGGTCGCACCCACTCGTCTGTTTCTTTGTCGCGAACGATCAACAGGCAACGATTATCATCAACGAATTCGCACTTGCCACGCAGTTTAGCTGGACCACACAGCAGGATCGTTTTCGACTCGCACTCGAAAGCATCCGAACAGAACGAATCTGTGATGGTGGTACTTCTTAATGTTAGAGCTGAATGCAAAACAAACATTTTTTCACCAGTCGCGGAAAATTTCAAAATCTAAACAAACGATGAGCCGAAACCAAGAGGAAACTGCAGATTTAGAGCCCAGTATACAAAAAACATCACAGTTATGTATGCGAGAACAACCATAATTAGTGACTAAATTACCAAATTACTGATCATAAATAGACATTGGTACGCATTATCTCCAATTCTAGTTGAAAATTTGCAATTTATTGTCACGCACACGCCAAACTTGGCGCCAGAAAGGTGAACAGCTATAATACCGTATTACCCCCAATAAACCCCCATGGGGGATTAATACGTCAGCGACTTTTAGGGGTGGGGGTTTATTGGTGGGGGGGGATTATTGGTGGGGGGGGGTTTATTTACAAAAAAATTCTAGGGGTGGGGGTTTGTTGAAAAATGGCAAAAATAACTTGCATGGCAGGCAAAAAAGTCGCAGAAACTTCTACTTTTCACAGAGATTTCCTTTTGTAACAGCCTTTTATAATGAAATTACCATTAACTCATCCATTTGGGGCCTTTGGTAGCACAATTTCATTATTTTCACTGCAACCAGCCACTGATTTCGCTGGGTATGTGTTTCAAACAGGTTTCCAATTAACCCCCATGGGGGATTATTTGTGGGGGGGATTATTCGGAAACTGGTCGGGGGTGGGGGTTTATTGGTGGGGGGGGGGGTTAATGGTGGGGGGAGGGGGTTTAATGGGGGTAATACGGTATAGCTGTATCTCAGCTTCACTGTCCTTTCGATCAATGCCGTTTTTGGGCACTATTTGGCTAGCCGTTGTGCCTTCGGGCCGCGTCAAAAACGGTAAAATTTTTAAAATTGCAAAATCAAAAAAAATTTGACGGCGGCTGTGAAAACAGAAGCAAAAAAACAAACCAACCGGAGCATTCATCCACGCGCTTCATTAGGCTGTCCTGTGTTTCCGGGTCCACGTAGTACTCATAGTCAGGATCCATGTTGCATCTGTCATTCATCCAATGGCAACCAAACCATCGTTCATCATCACCGCACGTCATTGCTTGTTTCGCCCAGCAGCTATCTTCCGAGGTCTCATTCGAACAGTACATATCTGAAACGTGTGACAACGAAATACAGTGCGGTACTGATCCGGTGCACCCCCAGGGAGAGGGGTCCCATTAAAAATGCCCCCCCGAAAAAAAATCTGCCTTCACGATGCTAGGTATTACTACCCCCTACCTAAAAATCTTCGGTACTAATGCTGATGCTCATGATCCATTAGCGTGCGTGCACACGCTCCGGCCTCAACAAAAACTTGTTCAAAACTTGTTCAAACGCAATTGTTCTGGGACAAACCGCTGCCTGGGCATAACCAACTCTTTTTTCCGTTATCAGCGACTTCGTGGCTTTTGTTTTGAGATGAGAAATTGCTGAACATGTGAATGGGGGTGGGGCTTTATGAGTGGAGAAACTCACGCACGGTTATTTTTTACAGGCTTTTACGTCTGCTTGCAACTGCTGAGTCCCATAAAGAAAAGACAAACCATCTGGACATTCGTCCACATGTATGTAGTCTTCAAAGCCGTCGTCTTCATGGTCCTGGGCAGCCTGTGATGTGTAGGATGGTGGACACCCGTCAAGGCACATTGATGTGGTGACCAACAAGAAAATCGCGACTCTATTCATGTTTCTGTTCGTGTTGCGTCCAGGCTGTTGTCAATGTGTGGCCTAAACGTTTTGAGGTTTATTCAAAATACCGTAAAGTGTTGCATATAGGACCTCTCCCGTTTATTAGAACTCCCACCAAAAGTGAACGGGGTGTCACACGGAAACAAAAAGTTCAAAAAATTGCTTGCATCAATATCCCACCCCCCCCCCTCTTTACAAGGTCGGACTTTGAGGTTTTTTGCTGGTTTCCTTTTTTGCTGCAGAAACGTCTTTAAAATGCGATGCAACCCCATCAGGGTTGAAATATAGTATTTTTAGCCGAAGAAGTGTTGAAAAACGTGCAAAAAACGTTATTTTGAGTCTCAGGGCGACGTCGTTGCAGAATAATATTAATCCAGTAGCGACGTGGCGCGTTTCTTATGACTACAATGCCGCAGAAGAAACTGGAATGAACGAAGTACAGGGTGGGCCAAAAAAAAGGTTCCATTTTCAAACTGCTGTCATTGGCTGGTATTTCAATATTATGAGCTGAAATTTTCAGCATTGATGAAACATGTGATGCCATTTTTCTGACAAAATTTTTATCCAGTTTGGTGAAGTAGATTCAGTTTTACAGCACAATGTTTAAAAATTCCCAAATTTTCAAAAAAACGGATTTTTAACCAAGAATTTAACAACGAATCATTGCTCATAGACAACCAAATCATCATCAAGGTTTGTCGTCCGGCAGCGGCTGGATGGAATTTTACGCGAAACTGGCGAGTCACTGCAGAAAAACTTTCAGATTGCTCCCACCAGATAGCACACCAGACCCGTTGTTCTGCTGTCCACTTAACCATGACGAAACTGCAGAAAACTGAAACTGAAACACTGTTTTTATTCAAACCGCAGAAAAACTTTTCAAAAGAAACAAATTAACAGACAGAGCAACACAGAAAACAAAAAAATCAACTGAACAATTCTTTTTGTCGCAGTCGCATGGCTGCTGACTCGAGTCCGTTGTGAAACATCAGAATTTCGCTCGAGGTGCTCAAATGCAATTCAAGTGTGAGACCTTTCCACTCTGAGCGCATGATTTGAACTATCACGGGTATCCAAAAAGACCAATTTGTCACCTTCGCAACAGTTTCAAAATTGAATCACGCATCTTGATACTAATTTTTTTTGCACTCATTTCAGTCAATCTGTTGATTTTTCGAGCTTTTTAGAAAATCTGCCACAGTGAGCGCTAGGAATTATATATCGGAAAAAAAATTTTGTCAGTAAAATGGCAACGCATGTTTTATCAGTGCTGAAAATTTCAGCTCATAATATTAAAACACCAGCCAGTGACAGCAGTTTGAAAATGGAACCTTTTTTTGGCCCACCCTGTACAACTATTTGAACAGCAAATCACAAGTTATGGGCACTAAAAAACAGAAACACGACGACGACGGCGACAAATGTCTTGGGGGCACGGGTGGGAGTAACAAATTTGACAGTGTATTGACAGGTGAAACTGTAAAAATTGTGAGTCAAAATTCCATCCCCGTTTATAAGGTCGGACTTGTAATTTCAATTTCAAATATTGTGGAACTGCGCTGCCGCGCGTCCCACGATTTCAATTGTATTGTAACTGATGAGCCGCAAAAAAGCAAAAAATACAAAACAATCACTGTGTGGTGATACCGGTGATGAGAAAGGTTTGCCCAGGTAGAGTACCAAAATGAAATGATGAAAATGAAAACAAAAAGATGAAACCATAACGGAACACATAAACTGTAAACATATGATGTATATATATAAACAAGCATAAACATAAACAAACATAAATATGATCATCAACAATACCATAAACATAAACGAAATTACAAAATTATATTTGAAAACAAATCACGAACATCAACACCATGTGAACAAAAAAGAAACGTCATAGACCAAATCGGATCGAAACACACACGCCGCGAGCATAAACAGAAGCGTTATGCAGGGTGAGTCAAAAAGGTCCAAATTCAAAATGCTCTCTGGTTTGTGCTGAAATGTTGCGAAGTTGCGAGCTAAAAATTGCAAGATTGGCACGAAAAAGAGCGAGAACGTTTTTTTTCAGTGTTTGTTCTCAGCCAAAAATGACCAACCAATCAATGAAAAGCAAAACAGATCACACACGTTCCAACTTTCTCCACTGACTTGCACAAAAGAACTTTACCAAAACAAGATAGCTTCAGAAATCGCAGTTCGGCTCGAACCATCTACACGCTTTTTCCGTTCCTCCCAACAGAATCTCAACTGCCCGCTCATCATGTTCCGTTCAACAGTTGCGTTGCTACTGCTGATCACCATCATGCTTGTCGCATCAACCGAGATTTCGGCATCCGGTGCTTTTGGTGACGGTGATCGAGCACCGATCAAGCGATTGGCCCGTGCAGCAATTCCAAGCAGGCCAAAGCCAAAAAAGGCTGCGGTAGGTTGACGAGATTTGGTACTTTTTAATAGGGCTTGCTCATTGTACAGTTCAAAGGTGCATTCATGAAGCAGTATTAGTGATCGCGTAGCTTTGTTTTAACACAGCTACATGAATGCGTGACTAAATCATGTTTCATGAATGCCGCTTAACTCTACAGTCGAACTCTAAATTATAGGGAATCAACTGATTGATTGATGGCTACGATGTGCATCCTTTCTGTGCAGACATTGCTGTGGGGGCGGAATTTGGTTTATCCAGAAATCATGCGTACCCTGTAATGACCAACGAATCAGCTGATTCCCTGTAATTTAGAGTTCGACTGTATAACATATCGACTAGCTGATTGGTTGATGCCATGTGCAGCATTCTGTGCATGAATTGCTGTGTGGAGGCGGAGTTTGCATTGCATGAAATCCATGCATCACGTGACCACCAACCAGTCAGCTAGTCGGAAATGTGATATAGAGTAAAACTGTAGGAGTCTGACCGTTTTGCGCACAGGCTACAAGTTTAAAAACTAAAATTTTCACCTTTAAAAATATTGAAGTCGCTTGAACAGATAGCGGGCTTCGTATCATCAAAAATGAAAAAGTGGCCCACAATTTTCACCCAGCAAAACTTCTTCACAGTCACGGTCACACTTTTGGCTTTTCCAGTACCCCATGTGCTGCTACCCCTGCAAGAGATTGGATATCCTGACAACTTGCTGCTACCCGTGCGCAGTGAGTGCTAGTTTTTTTGCGTAACACATTTTTTTCTTGAAAGACGTTTTAGAAACAAGCTTTTAGCAAGGGACTGAACAAGCTTGGCCAGTAGCCATCGGGCAGATTTCAGATCGCAGTTTCTGATGGTCAACGTCATTGAAAGCTGCCGCTCACGAAAAAAGAACTTCGTGAGCTATTATCTCTTATTTTGGTCCCGAGACTCAATGCGCACACAGATAGGTAAACAGTTTCATGCGTGACGCGGGAATTCAAAATTGGCAGTGATCCGAACCGAGTCAATAGGGCCGACGCCCCCCCCCCATCCCCGGCTGAGTCACTTAGGCGATTTTGTATTGCCATATAAAGATTAAAACTAGTTTCCTTTCTGCGTCTGCACACGCATTGAGTTGCAGAACCTAAAAAATTGATAATACCATTGGTCCGCTACCAATCACGCGGTGCGCTATCATACCCGTGGTGGTAGTTCACGAATAGAGCTAGTGAAAACAATTCCAGTTTTTCTCAGTAACCAACGGTTACGCTCCAACTGTTTTTTGGGGCATTATTTCACGTTTTTGTTTCTCATCTTGCAGGACTGGTGGGGATGAAAGAAGATAGTCGACATCCCTTTGCACCGATTTTGAACATTTCACTGCATTTGTGCTAGTTGTGATTGTAGTTTGTAATGTACATTAATATAAAATAAAAGACTAATAATAGCACATTATTGAATGTTTAAACAAGATCAGCATCAAGAATAGAATGGTCTCTCCCTCTGTTGGTCACGTGCACCCCCGTTCTCACGCACCGCAATTTCTCAACATCCAATGCGCTTTAACCAAATTCATTTTTCTTGATTTCGGTGGCTTTTGGCCGCTATTCTCCCGAAAAAGCTACGAATCCAAAAACTTTAGTCGAACAATCAGTAATATATGTATGACCTATTTTTTCAAACGTGTCCCACTGAAATGACGTCATGTGCCGCCAAATATGCGCTTGCCGTTCACTGCAAACCAGACTTTCAGTTTAGCTGATTTCTTCCCGTAAACAAACGGTGAATGTCGAATCAGTCACACCAAACTGAAATGTTAGTGCCTGTACTTTGACAAACGGGCGTTTTTAAAGCAAATGACGTCATTTTAGTCCGGACACGTTTGAATAAATCCACAATAATATTAATCCGTATGTGCAAACACTCGGGTGGTTGGCTGCATGTTTGAAGCAGAAAAGGTGGATGAAATTATAGCGGATGAGTTTTTTGTTTGACTTTCAAATGTAGCTAAGCTACTGTCTGATGGATCCGTGTGTCCGTTGTACGGAGGTCGCAATTCACGAGTCTCCAATTTGAACCCGCCAAAATAGAATGCATCCGCCGGCCGTCTAAAACGAAACTACGAAGACAGACAGAGATCGTCACCAATTTGCGAGTCGACGCAATTGGCAAAACGGCTGAGCGTTTTTTGATGGACTAGAGAAACATGCGAAACAACAATTCAATAACACAGACAATTCAATGACATTTGCGAAATAAAAAATAACAGGACAACAAAAATAATAAAATATCTACAAAACCAAAAATCCGAATTTACTATTTATTCACCGAGATGTCTCGCACAGACGGACGGAACACCGGAACAAAACGGAGCCGCATCAGAATTTCAGTTTCATTCCATTTTTCAGGTGAAAGAACCAGCAAAAAAACTGGAAAGTCCTTTTTGCTGTGCTTGCAAAACAGACAAAATTACAGAGAGCGAATCACTTCCAGAATGAAAACGAGCGTTTTTCCGGTCTCAGCGACAGCAGCGACCGCTCAGCAATCGCTCGATCCAACTGTTCATAACTCGGCATCATCCGCAAATCGCCGTAACCGACAACAGAAGGTTTGCTCGCCAGTAACCGCTCCGCACACCTCACCAGATCCGCATTCGACACATTGTCTGGAAGAATTATGAATCGATATTCAATTTTTTGGCAAATTATGGTGACACTGCTTTTCACAAGGTTCTATATCGCAGTTCCGTGTTTTTTGTATGCACTGCACTTACACCATTCTATCAACACTACACCATTACACCTTTTTTTGAACTTGAACAAATTCAACGCCCAGGCTACAAATCGTATATTCAACGTATCGTATATCGTATCGTATATCGTATATTGAACAAAAGCGCAAATTCTCATTATACCAATATCAGCACGTACGAATCGAACAGAAATCAAATTGCACGCCGGTCATACCTAATAACAAAATCAAAAAAAACAATCAGAAACCATCATAAACAAAAAAAACAACGCCACCGATTTCGTCAATGAACTCGAGCGGCGATTTGCGTCTGTCGAGGCCGATCACCATGCGGCCGGTGTCTTCGAATTGCACCGGACGCATCTCCAAGTTCATCAGCAGCAGCGATTTCAGTTGCGATTTCGCGCGTTCCAATTCGACCGGATTGAAGCCGGCCGGCAGCCGGAGCAGCTGATCGACGAGGATGGTGGCGATGTCCAGCAGCTGCGCGTGGGGCAACGGTTTCGTGGGTGTGCAGAGCAAATCTTATTATGGCCTATTTTTTTAAACGTGTCCCACTGAAATGACGTCATGTGCCACAAAACATGCGCTTGTCGTTCACAGCAAACCAGACTATCCGTTTAGCCGATTTCTTCCCGTAAACAAATGGTGAATGTCGAATCAGTCACACCAAATTGAAATTTTAGTGCCTGTACTTTGACAAACGGGCGTTTTTAAATAAAATGACTTCACGTTAGTCCGGACACGTTTGAATAAATCCACAATATTATCTTTCATTTTGGTGCCGCAACTCAGTGCGCCCATAGATGGGTAAACAGTTGCATGCAGCACGCGGGAATTCAAAATTGGTGAAGTGACCCGCGTCCCCTACGTAAAGCCGAGTCAGGCGACTTTGAATTGCCACATAAAGATTGAAACTAGTTTTCTTTTCACGTCTGCACACGCATTCAGTCGCAGAACTTAAACAATTGATATTATCAGTCAATGTCTTTTGTGGTGCTTGCTGTGCGACTGAAGGGGCATTCATGAAGCAGTATTTAGTCACCGCGTAGCTATCTTTCAATGCAGCTACGCGGTCACTAAATACTGCTTCATGAATGCCGATTTCCTGCGTTTTTGCAGACGATGAAAGCGAAATTCGACTTCATGCTTCAGGCGGCAATTCAAAATTGCCCTAAAAATTGCCTCGATCAAATCACGGGTACTCGGCAGATTTCACCGATTTTGTGATTTCCCGCGTTACACGCAGAAACTGTTTTATTGCCCACTCACTGAATCGCAGAACCATCAAAAAAATAGTATTCAAACTGTGGTTGGTCGGTTTATACAGTCCTACATTACCAGTTACAGTTCAGAGAGTGTCTCAGTTTCAAACTTCAAAACGCAGCAGCCAATCAGCGCTCTGCACATGTTCACCTTGGTTGGTTGCGCGCTGCCGTGTATGCAGTAGAGGCCGCTATCGGCATAGGCGTGATTGTAG
Organism: Theristus sp. LFF4_11; assembly: GCA_030248135.1. Classification (NCBI taxonomy): domain Eukaryota; kingdom Metazoa; phylum Nematoda; class Chromadorea; order Monhysterida; family Xyalidae; genus Theristus; species Theristus sp. LFF4_11. Next base: position 24,889 of record JASANC010004262.1, read on the forward strand.
GACGTCGCATTGTACATCCAGTGGTAGCTGAGTAAAACAAAAAACAGTCGAGGTTTTATCAAATATCTAGAGACAAACCCCCTTGTTGGATGCTGCGGGGTACCGTGCTGCGGCTGTGCGTGTAGCGCCATACGGTGCGGGTTACCGCAACCGCACCACGCTACGACAACAGCGTAGATGTGAATAGCTACGAAAAGCATGTGCATCCTGGATATACCACCCAGTTTGAAATGAAAGCAGTTCAAATTCGCGCAGAAAATGTGTGTTGCGTATAAACCTGCACAGTAAAACACAACACAACACAAAGCTGTGAAGTGTGAACATTCACCAGATCAGCTACAGCATCGTAAAATCGTGTACAGTTGGTTTCGTTGCAACGTTTTTGGTAACTTGTAAAAAAATTCAATTTTCCCACCCAAAAAAACCAACGAATCAACTGACTGATTCAGCACATGCGTATACAGTCGTGTGTACATGCCCTTGCCGGGGCCGCCACTGCTGAAGTGCGCGCCACCACCCATCAACATGTTGAGCACACTGGAAAAAATTGAAGAAAGTAAAAACGAAACTGCAATGACTAGGATGAAAAGCGAATTTTTTTTTGCTTCCACTGATTGCCTGAAATAGGAATAGACATCTTTTAGAATGATTTAATAACGAATCGGCAATTTCAGTTCCATTAATCCAGAGTTATCCTTGTATTGTTCAACGCACTTGCAAGCGCACGGAGAAAACAGTGCGTTTTTTATTGTATTTGACCGCCACGCTAACCTGAATGGCACATAGTCGTCGTCCTTGTAGCTGCAGCTTTCGAATCCGAGCACGAAATGCGCCAAATTCGGATACGGTGTGCCAGCGGCGATTTTGCTCAGGTCACGCTCAATCTGGTGAGAAAAAAAAACAAATTCAGAACTTGTTCATAAGAGAAATTTACATGAAGCAAAAACATGTTTTTTTAAATTCATAGCTTAAATACTGATTTTTATTCTCGGATAATGTCAGTTTCGCAACACAGCGTGCCGTCTAACATCAACGTCAAACTGGTGATAAACGTCGAAGATAAAGAAGTCTAGTGAAACACCCGACCCGACTTTTCCAAAAAGTGGAGGTCGCCAAAAAACATCGCTGCGGGTGCGGGGCTCGCATCCAGATTACGATATCAGGAAAGACACTTCCACAAAAATATCGCGAATGCAAGACGCGCGTTTGAAGAAACGCGCGGTGTTCACACAGCAACAAACCTTGACGATGCCGCCGGTGTACTGCGCTATTGATTGGTCAACCTCAGGAACTTTCTCAGGCAACAGCTCAGGGTGTTGCACCCAAATCGGTGTTCGATCGATGAAAGCACGCTCAGTTGCTTGCACCATCATGTCGTGTGGTGTGCCGATCCCTAAAAACGTTGAAAACCCAAAAAAAACGTTCCTTTCTAAAAAATAAAGACAACCAATTTTTTCAGACAGGCTTAAATATTTTTTAGCCAATAGTGGTTGTGCTGAAAGCTTGGTTTCACTTGGGAAATAATGAAACCAGTTTGTCGCACAATAAATCGTTTTTCATTTTCTTCCGCCGGCAAAAATAAAAAAAACTGTTTTTGTTCTGAAAATGTTCCGAATTTTGTTGTGGCAAAAATTCTTTTCGTTGACATTTTCGAAAACCTGTGGATTTCACAAAAACAAAACATTAAAACACAGCCACACTGCCAAACTGAAGCACGTGCACTTTCCGCACTCTGGCATTTGAATCTAACCGGCTTGCATTGGTTACATCGGAGCTATTTGGACAGATCAAAAGGTAGCCCCAATTCAGAGCCAGCCAAAATCAGCTCGTAGTCTAGAATTTTCAATTTACCGTTCGAAAAAAAACAAAAAAACGAAAAAGTCTCACCAACGACGACCATTCGTTCCGGTCGAAAATGCCTGCTCATAAAGGCGTACAATAATTCTTTCGTGATCTTCTGTGCATTGCCAGCTGGACAGATTTTCGGCAGACCTAACGTGTTGCCGCGGTAAGCTGCCTGGAACAGAAAATGGTACCACGTCAAGCCAAACAAGAAAGTAACCTTTTAGCTGCAAATCAACAGGGAAAACACAACTTTTTTTTGTTTTTTCTAGTTCTGCGACAGTTTTTTTTCAATTCTAGTCAAATTTGCTTTTTTTAATGATAAACATTGAAACGTCGTCGCAAAAAGAGTTCGTTTTAAAAAAAATGTTGATGTCACCTCGTGAATCCAGTCAATCAACACTTGCTCGCACTCTGGTCGATTGTTCATGTCCTTCGTGTCGAAATCGACAACGTCTTGCGCTTTTTTGAGCTGAATGAAACGAAAAACGTCATTAGGAACAGAAACAAATGAAAATGGAATAAATAAAAAATCAAATGTCAAAAGTACGGCATCTATATCTACCGCATTTAGTTTCGACACGATGTCAGATTCCACGAACACTTGTGATCATCAAAGAGAGATCACTGGAACTTGGAGGAAGATAAGAAAAAATTAAAGGTAAAACTTTCAGACCGAGTCAAGACCGATTACGGTATGGTCAATACGTAATACTGTACTCCGCAGGTTCGGCCGTTCGACCGTAAACTGTGGGAGACCGCACCTCCTTGTCTGAAATCAACGGCCGCTGCGACGTGTCCGCAATCAGATGCATCACCGGTTGCACGCCGTCGCGATGGCAATTCGCCGCGTAAATAAATAGATCCTTGGTGCCTTGCGCGTCCCAAATGGCACCGTACTTCTCGAATTCACCGAACAGCCGATTCTCATCGCCCTCGTCGAATTGAAAGTTTTGCGTTGACTGCAACATTTGTGAAGTGTACAGTTGAAGTTGGTATTTGATACGGTGAAAGTATATGTGTTGAACTTTTTTTGCTGGTTTCAGTTTGTATGGGATCAGTTTGTGGTAAGAGGACAGACAGAAACCACAAACACAACAAGCACACACAGCAAGCATGCGCTGCCAAACGCGCTCTGTGTTGATGCCGAACGGTGTGTTTGTCTTGTTAGTGAAAGCAGCTGAAGCATATCACAAAAACACGCGACACCTGGGATGTGTGAAAACATTGTTGTTCTGGGTTGCTCAAAACTTTTCATCAGAACAAACAAGCAAGCGCAAACAGTCGGTTGCACTATTGAAACCCGTTTCAAACATGCGTGCAAATTATTTGGAACAGCCCCGAAATTCAATGAAAGATCTGTGTGATTTCTATGCCACCCCCACCCTTTAAAAATCGGGCAACATACGCAGGTTTGGTACGAGCTTGATTTCTCAGGAGGATGAAGCCACAAAATATCACTCACATTGTACGCCAATTTTTCGAGCATGTGACAAACGCCGCTCGGGTAGGCGGACTCGTAACGACTGCCAGCATCAATCAGCACTGCAATGTTCAAACTTTGAATTCAAAAACGCCGTTGAGAAACATGGGAACGCAAGCATGCGCACATGCGCACTTACGGTATGATCGAGTAAACATGGCACCCATTTTCAAGGTGCAAGCGCGCGAAATTTGAATGAAAAAGAAAAAACATTCAGAGTACTGTGTACCGTGCTATTCTGTCCGTTCCGTCTATTAAACGCACCATTGGCAATTATCTGTGCCATTTTGAGAAAGACAACTTGTAGTCTGCGACTAATCTCGCCTTGACTGAGAAAAAGAAAGACCACCTTATTTCTTTGACCATTCTGTATGTTCTTGCAGGCTTCAAAAGTCAGCGCGCTTTGCAACAGAATAGTTTTGGTGGGTCCACGTTTTCGCAGTACTGAAACTAAAATTCAACTATTCGACAGAAACCAATCACCAGCACTGTCCCGTCCCGCTGAGTAATGAAGGCAGCGCAGCACACCCGACAGCATTTTGAAACCGTAAAAAAACACTTTCCTTCCTATCGGAATTGTTCATGAACTTATTGGGCGCTTGAAGTTGTGTTCATCGAGTCTACAAATACACCGGCGTGCTTGCATTGCATGCGTTTCCATTTTCCATGCCACACGTTTTAAAAAAACGCCACTGCAACTAGGGGACTCCGCCTGGTTGCCAACAATAACCAAACAAAACAGTGATTTTTATCATGTGAAAACTTGTTGTGTGGTGCGGTGCTGCGACATTCTTACATTTTGACACTTCTGTGTGAAATCGATAAGCAAAAATCAATGCAAACCAAATTTATAAAACCGCGCGCGCACCTCCGATCGTGCACGTCTGTCCGTATTTCGGCTCGGTCACCACGCGCAAGCCGGACGGAAGCGTCGTGATGTGCGTGCCGGCGTACGAGTGCGCCGGAGCTGGCTGGTACGCAGCTGGCGGTAAATCGGGCAGCGGCACGCACAACGACGGACCGGTCTTGCCGGAGTGAGCGGATGGCGGTGCGCGAGTCACGTCTGAAACAGTTGAAAGCGGCTATTTCGGATCAGGGGTACTCCTGCATATCGGTCCGCGCAAAATGCATCGCAGCGCGCTGATTTACCGCTCAAATGAAAGCCCTCGTTTTGCTGAACAACCGATTGTGTGTGTGTGGCTCACGTACACATTCACTCAGAAAAACGAGCGCTTTCATTTCAGCCATAAATTAGCGTGCTGCGACAAATGTTGAGCGGACCCAAATTTTAAAGGAGCACCTGGATGAGGGACTTAATCGACTGGTTTTGATTGGAATTTCTTGACATACTTTTCGCCCACAGCACACACACACGACAATGCCAAAACTGGAATTGAAGTGTGGCCTTCAATAAGTCTGATTCGATCTTCTTAGACAAGAAAAGATCAGCGTTGAACAATAAATACCAAAATGAGCACACCAGCTTCAGCGACCGATGGCTGCAGTTTCTCCTGTGCGGCGGTTGAAAGAGTGGCACCTGTAATAACAAAACCACTTGAACGGGCAGTTTTCAAAGAAATTGAGAACAAAACTGGAAAGAGAAAAACCAAACCAACCATTCTGCGAAGTGGTCGCTGAAGACGGAGACGGACCGTTTTTCGCTCCGCCAGACGATGAAGCAACAGAGGAGCGACTGCGAACTGACGACCGACAGAATGAACGGATGCTAAACAGAAAAGCAGCTGCAAGCTTACTGAAACGAAACAAGCAACCCAAACAAAATCTTCGTTTTCTTTAAAAAATCTTCGTTTCCTTTCCTTTTTATAGAAAGAAAAGTGAAAAAAACGAAAGCTTTTTTGATCAAACAAAGCAAACCTGGTTTTAGTCAGCCGGACTATCTGATTCGCAATCATGAAGGCACCGGAACCGCGAACCGTTATTTTGTGCAGTAGCAGTAGTGAGTGACAGCGACAGGACAGGACAGTGGATGAGTTTTTCTTTCGGTTTGTTTTTTACTTTTGAAATCTCTTTCTGTCCACTGTCGTCGTCGTCGTCGTTGGTCCGAAAAAAGTGAAATTTGATTAACACTTTTTTCAAAACGCCGAAGTAAAAAACCTGAAAGTGAACAAATATAGATAGGTGCATTCGATTCGATTCGAACCGCGCTTGACGCGTTATGTTTAGGGTTGTTAAAAAAAACAAAAATCGTCATTTTTGTTTTTTTAAAAAAAAAAATTTTTTTTTGAATTTCAAAAATCAAAGTTGTGCTAAATCAATCAGGGAGTCCGAAGAACCACATATGATATGCAAGCGCCTCCCGAATGACTCCCGTATGGCGGAACTTTGCAGATTTTGTTTTGGTGACCTCAATTACCCCTTTTCCAAACCGTCACCATGCCTCTTCTTGTGTTTTGACCTCCAAAACGTCACTAATTGTCCCCAGCTAAGCTAATGCTGAAGTGAAGACAAACATACCGCCTTGAAATTCGATCAATTCTTCTGATGGTGTCGCGACGACACGACACGAAGCAGCAACCAGACAACGTAGCGCTTGCAAACGGAGCAGCGAGCACAATCGGACGCTCTGCGAGGCGAATCGTCACCTTATCTGCATCGGAAATGGTAGGCTAAGCTTTGGGACGCTCAAAAACTTCATCGCAGATGTTGTCGAAGCCTAAAATCAGTCGGTAAAACGGCCCAAAATCGACTGCTAAAGGTTTTACGAGGTATAATCAAAGAAAATTTTTGTTGAACTTTCGAAAAATTGTGCCAAAATTGAGGTTTTCAGAGCATATTAGAGGAAAATTTTTCGAATTTAAAAAAAAAAATCGGCATTTTTGTTTTTTTTAATCACTTTTTTTTAAAAAAAAATTTTTCATTTTTGTTTAACAGCCAACAACCGGCTGTAGGTCGATCCGGTACCGGTCGATCCGGTACCTGGCAATTTTCTAGGGCGGTCGATCCGGTACCAGGTCGATCCGGTACTCGGTCGATCCGGTACCAATTGAAATTTTCAGCTGTTTTACGGGTTTTTAGCGTTCAATTCGTTATGTTTTCGATTTTTCTTTGGCTGATTGTTGATACGATTGTTGATGATACGATATGAGACGACGACGACTTGCGACACTTGGTTGGTTTTGGGAATCGTAATCTGATTCTGAAAAAAGCAAAACAAGTGTACCATATGTTTTTTTTTTATTTTCTGAACTATTTTCCAGAAGAATAAAGCTCCAAGACGGTGAAAATTTGCAAAATTATCAGCTCAGCAAAAAAAGGAGAACAAAATTTGGGATGGCACAGGAAAAACAAAAGCCCATAAACAAAAAAATAACAAAAAAAAACAAAAAAAAGAAAAAAAAGAAAAAAAAGAGAAAAAAAAACAAGAGAGAAAAACTGCGATGAAGAAAAGAAAAGCAACTGTGCCGTGTTTATTTTGCTTTCTCTTGCTTAATTTAATCGTGCCTGAATGTCAATCGTGGCCGTTGTGCGCTGTCTGATGTTGTCGGTTCGTGATCGCGCTATTTTATTTATTTCTTCTCTCAAGCTTCAATTGTGTTTGCGCGTTTTTTTTTTTTAACATTCAATTGTTTCTGACTGTCGACGGTTGGTTTTATTTTGTGGATTTTGTTTCTTTGTGTGAATACCCGGGCAGTCATCTGCCCATTCGTTTGCATCGACTTTTTGCTTGCTTTCATTCATGCATTCACCAAGTTCATCAATAATCTTGTGTTTCTTTAGGTTTTTTTGTGACATCAATTGTGTTTGTTTTGCATAATGGAAGTTTTGTGAATGTGTTGATGTGAACTGGCCGTGAGGCATACAAATAAAATTGATTGATTGATTGATTGAAAAAAAAATAAAAGTATGAAGACTGATTCGGTTCTCTTTTGGAGTTGAGGAAAAATGTCTGTTGTTTTTATTTTCATATTTCCCGCGAAAAAACCTCCGGTAAAATGTTTCAGACATCAGATAAAATGAGAGAAACGAAGAAAAATAGAAAACAAATCAGAAACAAATTGAATTGAATGCTAAAACAGTTGAAAATTTCAATTGGTACCGGATCGACCGAGTACCGGATCGACCTGGTACCGGATCGACCTGGTACCGGATCGACCTGGTACCGGATCGACCGCCCTAGAAAATTGCCAGGTACCGGATCGACCGGTACCGGATCGACCGGTACCGGATCGACCGTACCGGATCGACCGGTACCGGATCGACCGCATGACTTAACAACCCTAGTTATGTTCGACCTTTACCTTTTCCTAACCAAATAAGGGGTTCTCTTTTTTTGCACTTTTAGGGGCGCGAGGTATAAAATCACCCGCAAGGGCAAGAATTCCAAATGCAAAAGGGGGTACTCCTTCAAAATACGGGACCGCTCAAATTTCATCGCAGCGCGCTGATTGATGGCTCAAATGAAAGCCCTCGTTCTGCTGAGTAATCCTGTGTATGGTTTTTTTGAAATTCAAAAATTTGAAGAAGTTATTTGAATTTGAAATTTTAGATAGGGTGGGTCTGTGGTGAGCTTGTCAAGTGCACTGAATGTTGTATTTATGTGCTTGATAGATATTTATGATGGATACCGTTCACACGATTGCATGAAACAGTCATACGTCTGAAATTGGTGCCCACGGGTTACGGTAGCGGCAGTTTTGGGTCTTGACACGAAGTTGCAGAAAACCACTTTGTTTCTTGTGAATAACACTTGAAACCTTTTAGAAACATGCAGCATTATAACAGAATGTCAAAAACCGGATTTCAAGGATTACGGTAACTCTGCAGTGAATCTCGACACGATTGTTTAAAAACGTCCTTTTATTGCCAAGAAAAGCTACTAGAATGATGGATACCGTGCACATGATTGGTGGGTTGACAGAAAACTTTGACATCGCAGTCGTGAAAATGAGAAAGTATGCCAATGAAACCCGGTAACGAATGCAGCAAGTGACTCGAAGGGTCGCGAACAAATGTCTTCTCAAGCAAAAATGTTGTGTAACATTAGCTGCGTTTGTACATGTAGTAAAAGTAGCGATGTCACCCTGAGAGTAGCTATACAGCACATGCCAATTTCGTAGCCGCCGTTTGCTGAACGTCGCTGAATGGGACAGCCGAGTGTTTTCTGAGTTCCGTTGCATGTTTCTAAAAGGTTTCAACTGTTATTCACAAGAAACAAAGTGGTTTTCAGCAACTTCGTGTCAAGACCCAAAACTACCGCTACCGTAACCCGTGGGACCAAACTTCCGACATATGACTGTTACCTGCAATCATGTGAACGGCATCCATCATTCTAGTAGCTTATCTTGGCAATAAAAGGACGTTTTTAAAAAAACGTGTCGAGACCCACTGCAGAGTTACCGTAATCCTTGGAATCCGGTTTTTGACATTCTGTTATAAATGCTGCATGTTTCTAAAAGGTTTCAACTGTTATTCCCAAGAAACAAAGTGGTTTTCTGCAACTTCGTGTCAAGACCCAAAACTGCCGCTACCGTAACCCGTGGGCACCAATTTCAGACGTATGACTGTTTCATGCAATCATGTGAACGGTATCCATCATAAATATCTATCAAGCACATAAATACAACATTCAGTGCACTTGACAAGCTCACCACAGACCCACCCTATCTAAAATTTCAAATTCAAATAACTTCTTCAAATTTTTGAATTTCAAAAAACACATACACAGGATTACTCAGCAGAACAAGGGCCTTCATTTGAGCCATCAATCAGCGCGCTGCGATGAAATTTGAGCGGACCCGTATTTTGAAGGAGTACCCAAAAGGGACCGCAAAATGAAAAAGTCGAAATTGTAGTCAATCCAATCCAAAACAAAGTCGTTGTGGGTCTCCTGGAGCCAATCCTGACGTCCGATTGAATATTTGAATTAAAATAGCCATCAATCAAAAACATTTTTGTCAACACTGAGCCGACAAGCGAAAAACACTGTTGCTAAAATGAAAATTTTAGGTTGTTCTAAAATGGTTTTCCTTAGGTTTAACAAGTGTCTAACAAACGAGCCTAATAAACAGAAACAGATATATTTTCTCAACAAAATAGAAACAAACAAAAATATCAAATATGAACATCGCTTTCGATTATGTAATCGCGTGCTAATCATTCACAACAACAGTTGCACCAATGCAACAATCACAATGACCCGCAAAAAGTGTCCAACAATCGACGTCGTCGTCGTCGCCGTGTTGCAGCCGTCCCAGTCGCACGTGACAATACAGCCGTGCCATCTGGTGCCGTTGTAGCGAAACTGTCCGCACATGCTCTCCAGGTCGTGCATGCTGCAGTCGCGAATGTACATCTCGGTGGCGTCGTCATCCTCGTTGATGCCGTGGATCTTGACGCAGAAACGTGCCGGGAACAGACCGTCACGATTCAAGCGGGCCGCATAGCACGACGGCTGGTAGTGGTCGGCGTGCACACCGGCGTACGGATCGCTGCAACGCTGGTCGGCGGGGGCGGAGTCGGACGGGGACAGCGACTCGCAGCGGTAGCAGCCGAGCGTGGCGCCTGCACCGGAATATCACTAATCAGCTGATTGGCTGGTGGTCGGCGTGATGCATGGATTCTGCACTAACAAACTCCGCTTCCACAGCAGTTCATGCACTTAATGCATGCGTCAACCAACCAGCTAGTGAGACATACATGTTTTTTGAGTTATACTCTATTTTGAGGAAAGACGCGCGCCCCAGCGGGTGCGTGTTCCTTAAACTTGAAGCCCCATGAAGTGAAGTGAAGCTGCGCACGACTGTGAAGCGCGAAGCTTTCATGGTGAACTCAAACGTTGTGTCTTTTCTCGCACTGACCGCGTTTTATTGCTGCCACTGCAACTGTGAAAATGACGACAAAAATGATGCGTTGGACGGGCATCCGTGGGTTTTCTGTTGTTGCTCAATTTCACCGTGAGAACGTCCACTGAACATTTGGCAAAACAAAATCGCTCGACGCGTCGACTTTGGTCAGTAAAATGTTCGGTAGACGTTCTGAGTGTTTGGCTCTAAAACATTGAGGAAATTATTACAAAGAACCTTTAACGGAAGTTACTGTCGAACTCTAAATTATGGGGAATCAGCTGATTAGTTGGTTATGTTGTATTAGGGCACGCATGTTTTCTGTGCAAATCAAACTCCCCCACCATTCTCTGCTCAGAAAGCATGAATACCGTAATCCCGACCAATCAGCTGATTGATTCCTCATAATTTAGAGTTTGACTGTGTCACCTATTTTTATTTTTACATTTTACACGTTTTGTTCACAAATGGTTTTTTGCTTGTAACAAAATAAAAAACAGAACAAAACAGTGGAGGCGATTTGTTGAGAAAAACTTTCGAAAACGAAAAACTAAGACAAGAACACTCCGACGAAGCACTCTGCCGTTTTTTACCGCTGTGGTTGTTAGTGTTACACAAGACGACAAGGAAAGCAAATGTCATTTGGGCGGCTTGGTTTCAGAAAAATTTGCCACACTTTTGACAGATTGCATATCACGTTTTATAAAAACTTTGCAGACGCTGCAATCGCATGTGAATTTGTAAAACAAAATGAAAGCGAAAAAAACTCACAAAACATTGTACCTCAATTTCATTACCTTTCAAAGGCACTCCTCATATCAAGGCGAGACCAGCCGCCAGAGTTGTTTTTAAGAATGCCGATATCCGTTTCGCAATTGTGTATGAAATGGACCAGAAGGGACAAAATAGCACAAACAAAATACGTGTCTTGGCAAAAAGTAAGTTTGGTGATCTTCCTCTGAACTTTCTTCAAAGAAAACCAAACAGCAGCCAAAACAAAACAAAGAAATGCTGAACTGAAACGGGCATTAATACGAACAAACAAACTCTCACACAAAAGCAAAAAAATCAGATCAATAATCAAATCATCGAAATCCGTTATTCACGCATAACAACACTAGAACAATCACAGAACAGATCACACGCGAGCCGATGCCCCGTAAACGCACAGTCCCGCTGGTTGCGGGTATCGGGACTTCCCTCCGGCACGGGTCGTCTTGTCCACGCCAGCCGATCGCGTATACCCGCGCGGGACCACCACTTCCCGTGGCGATTTTCATTGGTGCCACTATCAATGTTGCACCACGAGCGGGTAACTGCGACAGTTTGAGATTCTCGATTCCCGGTATGTTCTCTTCACTGAGCACCTGGAAAGTTTTAATGAATTTTTAAAACCTGAAAACGACAAAAGCAGGATATACTATTTCTTTTAAAAATACCGTTAACTTATTCAAACGTGTTAGACCAAAATGAAATCATTTCCTTCAAAAAAACGATCATTTGTCACGCAGAGTTCGTCACGCGAACCATTTTCAGCATGGTCCCACGCCTTCGCGTATTTTTTTCACCAAAAGGAATCAGACAACAAATTCATTTGAATGCTCTCAAACGATTAAACGAGTTTTCCGTTGATGTTCTGAGCATGCCGTTACCCTTCGCTGCTGAATTGGAGTCAGACGTTCTTGTTGCTCCATCAAGCCGTTTCCATTACTGCTCAAAAGCAAGATTTCTTGGCGCACACTTTGTTAGCAATGTTCTTCCAACTAACCCTGTGTGTCATAAAGTCCCGCGATTGTCCGTAGTCCATGCTTGCTGTATCAACTCCAAACGCTTTGATTGCGCGATTTGCCACTAGCCAACGCGCGGCGTCCGGTGATAGGCCTGGAAGTTGATCCTTTTTTGCTCGGTCAATGGTGATATGTGTTGATGAACACAATGAACTTGCCCAGACAAATAAAACTCTTACAAGAGTTGAGTTTACACTTCAGTTTACTCAGGTAAACAAAGTTGCTTTGGATTTGAACTTGGTTCCGTGACATTTATTTACCCGGAAAGTGTAGATCATTCGCCGTTCCGTCAGCGGATCCCAAATAGCGTGCAATATTCGGATAGTATTGCTCGTAACTGAAACTTTCAAATTTAAAATATGTTTGGCGTGTTACAAAATTCTTCATGTCCAGCAGAAAATGAAGCCGTCTCTGGTCTCTCTTTCCTGTTTTTTAAGCCATGAAACAGAACTGCGGCAGAAAAGGGCTCAACGATACCGATATCAATGTGCTCCTACGTACAAAGCTTGATTTTCACTTTTGGTCTTCAGTTTCACCAGTTTTGGTTTTTTGTTTCTCATCAATTGTTGTTCCCATTTTTTAACATGACGTCCACTCACCCAGTGCGCATCAGCAGTATGCATCCATCCACAGGACCATGGCTGCGTTCCCATTCTTGGATATCGTTAGTGGACATCTGATAATCACGGTTTGCGGCTGCATTTCCAGTCACGTCAATCAGGCACGCCTCGCCGACCAGATGCGATAGTGACACCGAAATAAACGTATCAAAATACGCTAAATTGCAATCATTCCAACCGAATGAACGCATTTTTGAAACGGACGCAGGGAAGGAACAAAAGGGAGGAGCGGAACGGACTCAGCACACACGGCACAACAAACAACAGCAGTTTTTTTTCATTAGTTCCGCAAATCTTGCACAACTTTCATCCGCACTTTTGTCGCATCTTCCACCACCCCTCTGTTCCAGCGTGTCAAATTTTTATTTGAACACACCGAAGTAAGTGAGAACATTTCAAATAAAACTGTTGTACGCTGCAGAATCCCGAGACACGACTGCAGTAAAAACATTCCGTAGACCCGCCAATTCGATATGGGCTGGTAATAACCGTTATTGCGTTTTCTTTCATCTCAGAAAACTTATCTTTTAACCAAAGTTTCTACTGCAACCACATTGGCTACACTTGTCAATTGGTATAATGGTGCTGATGAAGTATAGAGTGGCAACATTGATAGCAACCAGCAGCAAGAGATCGTGCGTCAACCAACCTCTGCAGTGGAATGTTTGCCACGAGCGAAATGCTTCGGCGCATCCAGATGCGTACCGCCGTGCTCTGACGCCTTCAGGATGTACGAGGTGTAGTAGAAATCAGCACTGCCGGACTGGCCTGCAAACAGTTTTCTGATACGAGACGAATCTGGTGGGGTCAACGCAGTTTCATTACAAAAAAGCTGTTCTTGTCAATAAGTGCAATATGAGTGAAGTGAGGACCTTGCACGAGGCGTTTATTCTTGGTTCCGGAGCTTTACGGCTTTGGAATTTGGTTCATTCAAGCTTATGCTTGGACACGCCGACACGTTTTGGCATAAGTCAACTGTTTGACATCAAGGAGGCTTTAGATTTTTGGGCTCAGTCGGTTTTGGTTTACGTCAGATTGTTGTTTTACGCTTTTTCGGCTTCTTCAATTAACTGTTTTTTTTTTATTTCCAAGCAAAAGAAAACACATTATTCCCGCACCTTTATTCGGATCAATCAACTCAAACGGATTTGCGCCCGGCCAATAGACGGTGTGATTGTTGAACGGCCATGACAGGTCAAGGAATTCGCAGTCCTCCAAATTGATGATTACCCCGAAATTGGTCGAAATTTCGGCCAAAATCAGAACCAACAGTAGAATTTCAGAGCTCATTTTTTTCGAATCCTGACAATGAGAAGTTAACCACAACAAAACCGAGTGTTTGTTCATGCACAAACAGTTTCACAATCACAACACACACAACACAACAATTTTTTAATGTTTGAAACTGGTTTTACTGCGCAATATGCAAAAAAATGAAAATTTTGACAAGCAAAGAGAACGCAAAAAAATATATGTAAAATTACAGATATTATAAATCGTTGTTTGCGGTTGCAATGATTACACAAATACCGGTACTTTATATTTTGTTGGAATGGAAAAAAATGGAGGTTCAGTAGAAGTGCTGTTTTGTCGCCTGGAAAATGATATCAAAACTCCAGAGTCCAGACACAAGAAACAATTTTCTGGAAAGCTTTGCACGTTTAGCCCTTCTTGTTTTCTTTTGCTGATGTGTGTTGCTCATATTTTGAAAAACTTTACTGCACGACTGACCAAACTGTAATGTAACTTTTCGACGCTTTATGGCTTTGTAAAGAGATGTTTGCTAAAGTTGTAGGCAACGAAATACATAGTGATTTAGCAACCCTGCTGTGTGTGCAAAACACATTGCAAAAAAGGAAGAAAACGTCAACAGAAGCGCGAATGTGGTGATCTTCTAGTTGACTTTGACTACGCTTTCACAGTGACAGTTCGTTATTTGATGCATTGTACAATGTGTGCTTAAACTTTTGATTTTTTTCATGCGATTTGCTGAACCCCCAAGCAAAAACTCTGTTCAGTCGGGTTTTTTGATTGTGTCAGAAAAGCGTTCGCAATGAATTGCCCCAGACGGGGCGTTGAACCAATACGAAGTTGAATGCGCTGCCACCAGACCACTCGGAATATAACCGGGACGGAGCAGACAACACTCCACTTGAACCAACTTCACGCACATGCAGTAGAAAATAAAATGAAGCAAGTTATTTCTAGCACAACAAACAGTCGCGTTCGCTGTCTGTGTTTGAAATTTGAAACTCTCTGAGACCATTGACAGCTCTCATGCCAGATAAAAAAGCAACGTAATCACTTGAAACGGAAACACCAACCGGACTCGAAAAGCTGGGTCATTAAAACCGTTAATTTATTCCTGACAAAAAAGACACTGTCCAATTTGAAACTATTTTGCGTGAATTCTTTTTGCCAAAAATCATGGTGCTTTTCGTTGTTCTCGTCGGACTCTTGGTGTCGTACGCACAGTCGTGCACTGACATGATTGATAACTTCATCTTGATCTCCGATTGTCAACCTGGTTAGATTTGCTGAAATTCTATTTTTCCCAGCGTATTTCATTTCGAAGACTGGTTTAGAGCATGGGTATGTCTGGTGTCTGTTGTGTTCGTGGGATCTTCAAATGCTAAAATCTTTACCGTGTCTGAGTTCGTGTCCGTGTCCGAGTCCGAATTTTGTAAAATGAGTAACTGACCATTTTGCAAACGCAGTGAGTCTCGACAGCAAAAGAAAGGATAGTAATTCCAACTAACAGTCGAACTCTACATTATAGGTAATCGGCTGATTGGTTGGTTAGTCATCAAGTGATGCATGCGTTCTGTGCAGCACCACACAGCCATAATGCCACCGCACGGAAAGCATGCATTCACGTGATCACCAACCAACCAATCAGCTGATTGCCTATAATTTAGAGTTCGACCGTACACAAAACTGCGCAGGCGCCCCGCTCAGTCTCGGCGGCAACAAACTGTACACGTATGACGTGAACGGCCAGCCGCTGTGCAATGCCGCTGGCACCGGTGGGTTGATCAACTACCCCGGCCAACTGAAACTGCCCACCGTTGTCGGCCATCTATCGCGGCCAATGACCGCCGAGAAGCAGGCGATGGTGCGAATCACGCTGAAACGCAACACCGCTCCAGCGGTAGCGGTCTGCGTCGACGGTCACGGTTCGATGATTTGGGTGCCGGATTCGGCATGGTTCGTAAATTGTTTTTTTTTGTTTTTTCTGAATGTATGTACATGTTCATCAGCTCCTGTCGAATTGGTCAACCGCAAATCATTATCTCGTAGGGAAGATTTGCTTTGTACCAACACAAGCAAATGTAAATTCAAGACTTATAGCTTTCGCTTTGATGCACAAAAACGCCCTTGTTTCAGCAGCGGGCAATTTTGCAATGAGGCAACAGAACCGTGGTGTAAACAGCTACATGACGTGACGGGTCCGTTTTCGCTGGACATGCCAGGTGGCGGACTCATGGTGCTCCCTGAGGCGCCGGGCATACTAGAACCATTTCTACAGGTGAAAAGTGATAGAAATATGGACAAGCCTAAGCCTAAGTTTGAAAACTGTCCACTTAAGAAATATGTGACCGGTAAATCGTCCTTTTAGTTGAGGAAAGGTTAGAACGACAATCGATGTTTGGTGTAAAATAGTGATAAAGTAGCTTTAGAAAAGTAATTTAAGAATATAGCGAGGAAGCGACACAGTTTCCAGTGTTCGTTTGTGGTAATAAAAGAACTGCAAAGATAACTAAATCAGCTTCAGAACAAACTTTGGAAAAAATAAAGGGTGAATTTACGGCCGAAGCAACGATGACAAACTCAACGACGGGCGAGATGATTGGCTGCATAAAAAATGACGCCATACCAGTCAACTAGACAAAAAGTTTATGATCTTGATTTAATAAATGGGTTTATTGAATGCTAGAGCAACAACTGTGATAACTGATAATTATTGATTTCGTATCATTTGCTGTTTTTTACAGTTTATCGGAGTTTCGCATGCTTTTCGCAATATAAAGCGAATGATTGGAAGAATGGATGAATTGTGTGTGTGTGTGTGTGTTTGTTTGTTACAAAAAAAATCAAAAAGTAAGACGGGAATTGTTCGTTTTTTAAAAACAGTTTTCAAGAATCAGTTTCAGAATAAAAACGGAAACAGACTGTTCCAAGCAGTATCACGGGTTGCTCTGAACAGTCAGCTCAACCGGAACTTCTTGCTCTAACATTTTCCAGAGCATTGTTTCAACAACAGATTTTTCTATAAACAGACAACGGGAACTGCTTGCTCCAAGCAAAATTTGAAAGACGCAGTTTCTTAGCAGCAACGGGATCGTATTGCTTTAAACAGTAAACGGGTACTACCCACTCTAAACAGTTTTCAGAAAGCAGTTTCAAAAAATGTAGCTTGCAACAAAATGCTACAAACAGATCACTCAAAGCAAAGTTGACAGAACCAGCGTCTACGGAAAGAGAATGCTCCCAAAGTCCAAGTAGTAAACGCGAGGCGATTTGTCAAAAACATTGTTCACCGGGTCTGATAAATTAGTGTTTCAAATAAGCAATCAGTCACACAGGTTAGGTCGAGTTTAAAAACCCGCGTTCATCTTCAGCTCCGCCATTGATTGTCATCATGTCAATCAGCAGCGGATTTCTGCTGTTGTTGCTGAATGCTGCTTATTCGCCGGCGAACGCGGAAGCGCGAGAAAACTGGCGTCAGCAAATTCGAATGAAATTCAAAACGACCAATGTTTGTTGATTTCGCGTGTGTTTTGATCTCCAGGGTCAAACCACTGAATAGCCCAGTTGTTCATCGTTTTTTTTATTCGCAGCACACTAGAGGGTTGTTACACAAAAATCAAAATTAAAGAACCAATTAAAAAAACAAAAATGCCGATTTAAAAAAATTCGAATAATTGCCGTTTCATAATTCGCAGCACACAACCACAACAACGACCGAGACTGTTCCGACCACAACGGATTTCGATCCAATCGCGCCGAAATGCGCCTACAAAGAGCGATACAAGCTGACCGCACTAGACAGAATGTTTTTCTCGTCTAATAAGGTTCGTTGAAAGTCAGATCAATCGGAACAACACGTTCCCAATGAACGGGAACACACGGATTTTGAGACCGGTGAATTGATCTTTTCTGATGACGGAGACCGCGTCGCAGCCAATTTCCATGTTTTTTCTCCGTCCTGCAGAACCTGGCGCACTTCACAAAGATGCCGAAAGGCATTCCGAACTATCGCCACTCAACATGTCGATGCAACTGTTCGCTGATCGGCTATGTTGATCGAGACGTGATCTGTCACAAAGCGCAAATCCAGGAAATTGTTGGGTTGATCAAAGCGATTTATGCGCGTCTACACAAGTTGAGACCATGTGCGGTCGCACTGAGAAAGCTGCAGCGGAATGTGTTGAGTGAGACGAACCGGGCACCTCGCGACATCAGAGTTCAAGTTTGAAAACGATTTTCAGTATTTGGAATGGCGATTTATTGGTTCTTTTCTTCATTTTGTATTTAATTTCAATTATTCAGATTTTTGTCAATTGTGAAACCGCATGAACCGTGAATGTTTTCGGGTGCATCGCCACTTGGTCTGCACCCAGAGAGAAAGTTGTTTTCTGGGTAAAAAACAAACCAGTGTGTGGTGCCGATACACAAAAAACTCAAAAAACCAAATTCATCAGCGCCCAACAGAACATTTTAATACTAATGCTTCTGATGTTGCAGGATCCGGCTGAAACCAACCGGCCACCAGCAACGTCTGGGACAGACGATGCACCAGAGGTCAGAGACAGCAGTCGTTCCAAAAAAAAAGTGACTCAACAAACTTGTTGCGCTACCTGCGGTGCTAGCGGCAAGCTGTCAACAAACACGCAGAAACTTTTTGCATCCTGCAGTTCCATCTTCCATCGCATTTTGCACTGCAGTGCAATTTTCGCTGCACTGCAGTTTGCAGTGGCAGGCAGGATGCAAAAAAAAGTTCTGTGTGATCGTTCAGAAACGAAAATAAGTTGTTGAGTTTCTAAACACTTGGTTTGGTTGATGGGGTAATTGCCAAATAGGTTGGAACAGGCGGGCGAATCGTTTTTCAGTGTCAAAAGTTTGAAATTCCAGTTTTCGACTTGCGAAACGATGATGTGTAGCGACCAGTCGAAAAAATGCTACAATTCGTTGGCGGTGGCACGGTTGAATGGGAATGACACTGGCGCTGCGCAGGCGGCGGCGAGTGACTGCGATGCGTACGAGACATGCGAGAAAGAATGTAACCTGCAATCGTTGATACCACCGGAACACTGGTGGAATCTCGCGAAAATCGGCGACTATCCTACAATCACCATTGGTCCGTATGAAGTTGAAATCGGTGAGTGTTCGACGAATATGACGCGTTTGGAGAAAGGGGTTTTTGGAAGCATAATAAGCTTTTTTACGCAAGCAAGCATGGAAAATTTTTCCGGTAATTGACAGCCAATCAGAAAAGTGTTGCACCTCCACACCAGATCCAAACGAGCGGAACGTCACAAAAGTGCAAGCAGTGCTGCGACAACGCAACTGCCAGGATTTCCACCGCACTCCCGAACAACACCGGAGAACCGTATTCACGTTCGCCGTTTCTGGTGATGAAATTCGCAATGAACGATACTGGAGCTCATACTGCCATCCAATTGACACTGGCGGTAGCTTGGAAATGTTCGGTACGTGACAAAAAATAAACCTGTGAGAGGCATGCACTGTTTGTTTTCAGCACGCGTGTGACGTGCCCTCTCTTAGAGCTGTACACCAGGCTGGTTGTTATGCACCGTTCTGCTGGCTTGATTTGGTTCATTTGTGAAGTCCAGCCCCCATTGATCAAGTGTCACTTAATATCTTCTCCCATGCACTGAGTTTGGAGGTAAAGTCAAAATATGGTAGGCTAGTCATTCTATGGCAGTTGCAAAATTGCCATATTTTGACCCCCCCCCGATGTCGAAAACAATTGACATGTGCAGTGTAAACGTTTTCTATCAGCGCATAATGTTTATAAGTGTCTCGAGCTCGCTTAATTGCAATGTTTGTGTTTGTTTAAAGCGCCATTCATGAAGCAGTATTTGGTGACGCGTAGCTGTGTTAAAACATAGCTATGCGGTCACTAAATACTGCTTCATGAATGCCCCCTAAGTATATTGTTACCTGCTACAGCACTACCGGCCGCCGTGTTGAAGGTACAGGTGCGCACACGGTTCTGCCACGATTTCATCAGTGTCACCAACGAACTGCGCATGCACGTCTACGGCAACGAAGACAGTATCGTGGCGCGATTGCTGATTTTCTGCCAAGACGACAAAATGCTGGAGCCTTACGCATCTGAAATCGGTGCATTGTCGAAATAGAGCAACAACGAAGAGCAGAATTGTTGAATGGCTTATATTAGCTTTTGACAGCTCCAAATAAATGCTTGCAGATCCACGATCAACTTCGACAGAAATTCAGCAACAAATTAGACGTCGCGACTGCCAGGGGCCAGCTTTTATAGCAAACCCGCCATAAAGTTTTTTTGTGGTTCAATGAAAGCCTTTTGCATGAACGGACAGTGTGATGATTTGAGTTGGTTTAACATTTGTAGTTTGTAAACAAATCCTCACAGTTTGCTCTGCGTGTATCCCCACGCTTTTAGTAAACATTTTTAAACTTGCAAAAAGTTAAAGCAAAACACAAAAATATAAACCCGCCCCGCACCGTTCCTGCTTTTCCACTGGCCCCTAGGACTTTGCACGAATGTCACGATCGGAACGCTTGCAGACATGGAAGTGGCCGGAAAATGAACCTGCCGATCGCATGCACGATGTACAGTCCAACACTAAAATATAGGGTATCAGGTGATTGGTTAGTGATCGTGATGCATTCTGTGCAAATCAAGCTCCGCCTCCCCACAGCAATGCCTGCACAAAAAGCATGCATCGCGTAACCACCAACCAATCAGCTGATTCTCTATAATTTAGAGTTCCACTGTAACTATCAGATAGTTTTCAAAAAAGGTCAAACCACTGAAAAAAGCATATCTTTACCGAAAAACATTGAGAAATGTGGCGCCGTTGGTTCTATGATAGAAACGAAAAGTTTTTTGCTAACTTTTCCACCGAATCAAGTTTCTGTGACCCACTGTTGGAGCTTACCTCTGTTTCTGATTGAAAGTAGTGTTGTCATGTCTTTTTATCAGTGTGGATGCCGAAACAACAACACTTGTTTTCTTTGCAGACCACGTGTGGCGGTTTTGTGGCAGGTCAAGACTACTATGTTGACCGATTGACATTCCGTATGTGAACTGTGGTGACCATTGATTCTACTATCATATTTGTCTCACTCACAACTCAAGTGACACAAAAACGATCATTCTTGTTTTAGAACTTCCGTTTCATAAACTTCGTCGATATCGACTGTTGCGCTCTTGCGTTGACTACATTACAGTTCCGGCAAAGAAACGCAGTCAGGTGTACCCCAGCAGCTGGGAGGCCCATGGCATTTGCGGACAATTGGAGAAGCTGCTGTTGGTGTTCGCAGAACGTGACACATTGGTTCGGTCCCGTTTTATTCTCAAAAATACTCAGAAAACGCTCTTTCCACGCGGTATTGTATGGTACAGCCGGTATGACCTTTTTTTGCGTGCGGGACCAAAAACGAGCAGAAATTCTTTTGTTCAGCATTCACCGTCCGAATCGTCTCTGCTGGCGACATCCTCAGCAGCAACACAGCCGCTGTCGCCCGTGCTGTTGAACGTGCTCGAGGAGCTTGAGGGCGTTGTCGACGTGGTGGCCGAGGAGGTGCCGCAGGTGTTGCGCAAGAAGATCACTGTCAGCTGCGCGATCTCGATCAACGAATGCGGTAAAGCGTGCGACTGTATGGAGACGTTCGCCATGGACTCGGCGAAGGAAGGCTGGTGCGAGGCGGGCTGTGCGTTCTGTGTCTTCGGTGCGGTTTTGTTTTGCCAGCAGCATAGAAGACCTCAACGACATGTTTTTTTAAGATGTAATAATCCAAATCATGCGCAGGCTGTGTGCTCGACAAAGCGAATATCGATTTTACCAGACAGCGGGGGCCGTCATGGTGATTCAGAAATAAATTGTGATTTGAAAGTGATACAAAGTTTACTTTTTTTTCGTTCACGTCGGTCGTCAAGCTTTTCAGCGCAGTTTCGTAAATTTTATCACTGGAATATTGTTGAGAAAAAGTCACAATGAAGCAAAGTGTTGACGAAGAGACAGTTTACTGAACAATTGTACAACTATCCTTTTACACACGCGACTGCATGCGCAGGTTGCTCATGTTTCATGATGCGGTACATAGCTGGCTACAAATATCTACAGTGTTTACAGACTCTCAGATCATGTTCTTGGTCTACAGCATGTTTTTTGGCCTACTTTTAACCTTTTTTCGCAAAATGTTGAGCTCGCGAAAGAATAAAGTTGCGGAGTTGCAAGGGGACACATTTAAGCCACAAATGGCGTGTTTGATTTCAACCAAACCCGACACATTCGGTTTTCAAACTGTAACTCAAAGGTTCGCATACTCTGTATGCTGCGAAAAAAGTGGCAGGTTTAAACAAACATATTTTATGTACCGATTGCTAGTTGGCTTCTGTGTTGCATGCTACAGGAATTGCGCAGTAGTGTGTTTTTGAGAAGTGAATCTTTTGCTATAAATCAACTTTCAACAGAAAAATCAACTAAATCTGGAGTAAAAAGTAAAAACCACTGTAACAAAATATGTTCAACTACAGTATGGCCGAATAAATATGGCAGTCTCATTCAAGGCGAGATTAGTCGCAGACTAGGAGTTTCCTTTCTCAAAAATGATACGATATCCGCTAATCGGGTGTGTAAAGGTAGAAATAATGGACAGATTAGCACGAATTACCAATTAATTTTCAGAAACATGTAAAATTTGACACGCAGTTGGGTTTCTGAACAACTTTTTTTTTTGATTCAAATTTCGCGCGCTCCTTGCACCCTGAAAAAAGCTGCCATGTTTAAACGGTCATACTGTATCTCAAATTTTTGAAAGGAAGGCACCAGATACAAACCTCATCATTGGAAAGTCTGCTAAACGGCCGACCATTTTCATGGTTTTTTGTAAGGTTCATGTTTTCACAATTATAATAACTTTCCTGCCCACAGTAACCTTGTGTTGATTAATGGTGATCATAATGTTAAACTATTCTTTTATGTTAATGTTCCACCCATGCAACGTTATTGGTGATCACCGTTTTAGTGCATTTATTCTTGGTGCTACTATTGATTCAACAGTTCTCATACTCTCGACAACCAATAAAACTCTTCCAAGCATAAACGCTTCGGTCGATTGTTTGTTGGCTGTCGACACGCAACGTTGTTGTCGCGTGTCGCCTCAATAACAAGGGCGACTCGCGACTGGGCGACATAGGCGAAGCACCGTTAGTTTTATGAAATAATAACAACTACTCGTTGAGTACGTTTTATCCAGCACGTTTTAGCTTTGCCTGTGTCAGTCGCCCATCATAACCGTGTAACCGTTTTGTAATAATAATATAACAACAGCTACACAAGTAATTTGAACGTTTTAGTCTCAGTAGTCACACATTTACTAAACAAAGAATGGGTGACAGAAACCGAAATCCGCATTATGTGAAGTTGGCCCCGCCTTTGAGTCAAGCGGACGAGAAGGCTGGCGGCCCTCTCATGCGGTGCAGATGTTTGACTGCCAGCGGCCAGGCCGGTGGAGCTGTCCGCGAGGCACGGACGCCCGAGCTGGACACTGCGAGCACACCCAACTGCCTCACAAATGGAGGTCTACCATCTTGATCATCCGTTTGTTCGGTCGAAGTCACAAATTCTGAACCGTTCAGCGGTCCGCCGCTGTGTACCGTTCAGCGGTACGAAGAAGTCCTGGCTCAAGAAGATCGAGTCCAGGCAACACGTGTCCGCGCTCGTCGACAAACCGATCTACGCGGACAAGGCAGAGTGCGACGTAGCAGTGCTTCGCGCCTACTACGGTCACTACGGCATCGACAAGATCGAACAACAACTCGAAAACAACGAGTGCTTGTCGGATGCCGGGTACGCAAGTAACCTGTCAGGTAACAGTGTCACGCGCGTCTCTCAGTCGACTGTTGCGGCAGTACGCAAATTGTTGGCTGCGCCAATTATCAGACTGGATGATGAACTAGACGTGATTCAGAACTATTTTGAATTGAGTCTAGCACGCATGTACGACAAACGGTTTGCACCGACGGGTACCGTCGTGTGCGACAGTGTCACACCCGCGCAGGCCATCCGACTGGTGAAAGAGCTCGCCGCCACCGACTTCGCGCTGCACACTCAACTGCCTGATGGTCGCGTCGTGCCGTTGCCCGACACATTCGAGCGCGTCTACGGCACGAAAGCAAGGTACGTGGATGGTACGCAGTACTTTCCAAAAGTTCAATTGTTTCAAAACCGACGCCGCACCGCGCATTTCGAGCCGGTAGCGACGTCCACGCCAAATCGACAGTCACCACTGGTGGACCAGGTGCCAGAGATTTTGGTGCATCTGGCAAGTTCACCTGTTACTGTGCGCGCAGAGCGAATTTCACCGCCGCGCCATACAGACAGGCAGACGAACCAGACCCAGTATTTCACGCCGACGGCCTCAGTGGTGCCAAATCTGCCAAAACCGTTGCCCCTGAACGTTCAGAACACCATTTCGACTGCGCAAATGGAGACAGTCCAGGGCAGCCGAGAGACCACGGAGCCAATGGGTTCACAAGCTGTACCACTTGTTCGTGCGTCCAGATGGGAGTATATTCCCGACTGGAACGCCAGAATTCGACGTCGAAAGAACAAGCGTGGCCGCACACGAACATGTGTGAAGGGCCACGAGATGACAAATGGAACGGGCATCGAACGGCGTAAGCTAAGCGCCGAGTTCGAGCCGGGACCAGATGTTTCAGAACATCACAACAAAGCAGGAGCGTCAAACATGACCATCCCTGCCACAGATCGAAACGTGACGAACGAACCCGATGGGGTGCAGGTGTCGCACAGACAGCCGGCACCCACGAGTTTGAGTCACAGTCTTGGGTGCCAGCTGTTACAGAGTCGACAGCTCGTATCCCCGAAGTTTCAGAAACTCGTCCGCAGCGATAGTTGGGGTTGTCAGCCGGAGCAGCACAAACGACCCGCACTCGCCGGCCTGCACAAGGACGCGATTCGTCACAGCACGTGCGAACTGGTGTTGGCCCGGATGCGAGCGGACGAACAAGAAAACGGTCACGAGACGAGTTGCAAAGACTCGTCGAGTGAATCAGACGAAAGTGATTATTGGGCGTGTGTGACGGATAAACAAAGTCTGTCGCTCACGGATGAAAGTGTCTTGGCAGACGAACAGGGTAATCTGTTCATGCTCGGACTAGAGCGTGAAACAAGCGACGACGACGACGAGACTCGTCTCGAAACGCCAGAACGACCGCAACCCCCGCCACTCCAACCGCCACAAATGGTACGCCGTCGTTCGCACAGGGCGTACTCAGTGGGCAGTGAACCGGGTGCTGGCACGTCGACGCAACATGATCGGACGGACCATCAAGGGTCAGTTTTGATGCCATACAGTCTGCCGATGGACATTGTTGGCACCGCCCAACCGATGAAACTCGCGGCAATCACGCGGAAGCTGAATAATCTAGTTCAGCAACTAGCGGATGCGCCGCATACACACCCAATGATTCTCGAGGTGGTT
>JASANC010004263.1:0-17863 GCA_030248135.1 Theristus sp. LFF4_11
CCCGCATTTTTAGATAATGAATAAAGACATCCACACTGGCAAATTAATGTGCTGTTGTTTCAAGTGGCGAAATCCTGTTGAGCCGTATTTTGTGAAACCGTTAGTGACTGGTGGCCATTATTTCTCTTTCATTCTGATGTCATGGACTCACGGACTACAAATTGAACTGTGTGTTAATCTTGAATTGATCTCAAACTTTTTTCTTTGAATGAAGTTTTTAAACATTCGGCATTTGAGTAAACGGCAAATTCATAAAAAGGACAGGGTGGCAAATAATGCCGCTTGAAGACAGCTGGTGTTTACGCGAGATTCTTTTATTCAGTATGTCAAAAAGTCAATGATAATGCCAGATAAGTTGCACAAAACACGAAATGATACCGTTGTTAAAAAAAAAATTTGTCGGAAATCTTTACAACAGCACAGTGCAACAGCGAACAGCCATTTTTGTTATTTTTTTATCACCCAGAAAATTGCTACGTGAAGACGTTGAGAAGTGGTCATACAACTTCCATACAAACATTGTCGAAATTGCAGTCATTTCTTCTTCAAGTTTTTACAAATCCAATCGAGACCGTCCTGAAATAAAAAACAACAATGTTTGAATTTTGAAAAAAACCAAAGTAATCGCACAGGTGACAAGACTTAACGAACCGTATTCCCATTCTCAAACGCACTGGTGAACTGTTTGAAAAATGAAAAAAGTGCACATCTTTCTTGCAGTTTGAAGACGCGCGCCAGGTTAGCAGAGTGATGTTGCGTTGACACAAACAAAGAAACCCAAAGCATACGTTGAGGACACATTTGTTTGCGCCACTGTGTGCGACATTACATTACAAGTTTCAACAGAATACAGGGTGTTCCGGGAAGGCAGTTTACCTTGACGCCTTCGCCAGTGACCGCAGAGCAGGCCTGTATCTGCCATGCGCGGTCACGGATCGTCAACAATTGGAGTGCATCCGCGATCTCACTCGCTCTCGCCGCTGTCACCAAGTCCTGCTTGTTGGCGTACACCAGCACGGGCACCTGCTGCAGTTTCTCCTCTTCCAAGAGCTCGGACAATTCCTTGATGGAAAAAGTGGCAGTTGTTGTCTCGAAGACGATCATTGGTTTTCAGGTAACATATGCTGAGAAGAAAAGATGGGAAAACCAAAAGTGCTGCGGTGAGTCGGAAAAGAATATTTTTGCTAAAAAAACAATTGCATTGAGAAAAATAAGTCATCAGAAAGGTCTGTCTGCAAAGGCTTATCTCTCAGTGCTGGACCACTGTTGACCCTTATGTTGATTTATTTTCCTCAGCGTCGTGTCACATAATGGGACGTACAATTCCCGTTTCGTCCAGCCTTTTCCTGTCGGCGCTGTCAATCACGTAGATCTGCAGGAGGGGAGAGAGCACGTTTGTAAACTGGCAACTGTAAGATAACGCCGTCAACACGCTATACGTTGAAAACCAAAAAATCCATGTGATTTCAATCATGCACAAGGATTCAAAATTTCAGTACTGAAAATTAAAAAACGCACTTACAAGTACGTCAGTATTATCAAAGTAGTTTTTCCAATACGGCCGAATTTTGCGTTGCCCCCCGATATCCCAAACATTCAATTTGATGCCGTCAGAAAGAACACTTTTGATGTTGAAGCCCTGAAAGGAAACGGAAAGGAAAATGTAGTGGTCGACCACACTTGCTGTTTTGGAAGATCACCACTGAGTCACACCAAGATTCTCACCATGGTGGTATATATGCTTATGTCGGGAAATCGTTCACATACCGAAATACGCATACCAAGATGGCATGCTTAATGGTGTGGTAGGCGAAACCGCAAAAAACAGTGCTTGCACTCGTAATGCTACGCGCCGGTGGCATACCATGATACCATCATGGTGAGATTCTTGGTATGACTTTTTCTCAGTGCGGCACACAAAAAATCACGAGCTCCAGAGAACGTTTACGTACCTGCGTTGGTGTGATGTGTGAGATGTCTTCAGATGCAAGTGTTTTCAATAAAGTAGTTTTACCGGCGTTATCAAGACCTAGAAAAAGTGTGAACAAAATTTACAATTTTAACCACCAAAAAATTATTCCGGCAGAACAAAAAAAATGACCGCTCAACAAACCAAGCAGCAATATTCGCAGCTCCTTTTCCGGGCTGCTTTTTAGTTTCCGTAGAAGCGACAACAAACCCTGGAATGATTGTTCGAAGCGCTTTTGAACCTTTTTTTGCGAATTGCGAATGATTAATTTAATTAGAGTAAACAACAAAAAGTCAACTGACCATGGTGGTTCACTGAGGCAGATGATTAGGGATCGATTAGATGATTATAATTATTGACAGTGATTGACAAACTAACGAAGTGGGATTCTTGCGAAATGATTCAGAGGAGCGTTGAACTTGATTCTTTTGGAATGGTCTCAAACTTTAAAGTGACTATGGTGCATGTTTCTGAACATTTTGTTACAGAGTTGCTGTAAGCTTTGTGAAGCAGCAGCGAGTTTGTGTGCTTTACTATTAGCTAGCGTGTGCAGCCTGTGCGTGTGTGCGCGTGTGTTGTCTTGGTAACAAGCAGTGACAAACGAATTATTGTACATGTACCGGTAGCTATGTGTCCACTGTCCCACGATTACATGCTGTGACTGTAATAAAGTGTACGCATTTGATTTTGCGATACTACCAATATCTCTGAACGTAACCTGACATAAAGATCGCATGCACGTGACCCGCGAATCGTCATTCAGTTGAGCTTGAGAAATTGAGAGTGCTCATGGAAAGATCACCAAATCAGCAGCAAAAAGAAGCCAATCAACAAATAAACATGCACCCAGGAAAGAAAACACACGTTCTGTTATTATCGGCCAATCAAATCAGACAACTCACCCACTGATACCGTATTACCTCTAATAAACACCCATGGGGGTTTATTTCTTCAGCGACTTCTGGGGGTGGGGGTTTATTTTTTGGGGGGGGGGGGGCTTTATTTTTGGGGGGGGGGTTTATTTGGAAACCATTTTTAGGAGTGGGCAAAATGGCAAAAATACCTTCCATGGCAGGAAGGAAGTCGCAGAAACTTCTACTCTACATAGAAATTTCCTTTTACAACAGCCTTTTGTAATGAAATTACCATTAACTCATCCATTTGGGGCCTTTGGTAGCACAATTTCATCATTTTCACTGCAACCAGCCACTGAATTCGCTGGGTATGTGTTTCAAACAGGTTTCAATAATCCCCCATGGGGGATTATTTTTGGGGGGGGGGATTATTTGGAAACTTGTCGAGGGGGTGGGGGTTTATTTTGGGGGGGGGGTTTAATTTTGGGGGGGGGTTTAATAGAGGTAATACGGTATGTTGCAATAAAGCTCATCTTATTAGGTATACAAGAAAAAGTTTCTTGACTTCCTCAAGAAAAATATTTTTTTAGTTCAGATAAAAAAAAACACTTTTCTAATGACACTCCAAGATCCATGATGCACATACACGTGCGTATGTACGAATACAGACGAACTTTTAAAACATACAATTCCGCCAAAATGTAACAAAAGTGTGTGTACGTGCGTGGACGCAAATTGAAATCAACACACAAGAGCATGAAATTGCGACGTGCTTGAAATGCCCTGCCAGTGATCTGAACTGTTTTGGTTGCTGATGTTCACCAAGTGCCTGAAATTTTTAAAAAGCAGACCTCAAGTTTGGTAAATTGCAAATTGTTTGAGAACACGACATTTTTTGGACGTTTTTCTGTTCTTGTTTTAACATGATCAATTTTTGAACAGTTAGTGAAAAAGACGTTTTCCACTAACCGTTTCATTGATTGAGACAAAAACGCATGAGTATGGGTGGTTAGTGGTTACACAGACTTTGATAGGCCTAAAATTAATGTTTTGCTTTTTCGCACTTTTTTAACCGTAAAACTGCATACGTCTGCAAATATTATCTTCCAAATTATCATTTACGCATTTGATTCTGCATGGACAGGCCTGTCTGTTAAAAAAGATCAGTGCGTGTGTTGTTTTAAAAAAAAATCTTTTGAACTTTTGCGAGCAAAAAAATTAAAATTCATTTATTTTTTCAGTCAACGAAAGCTGCTGTTTCAATTGTTTTAACAGCTGAGCTTCAGTCAGTTCACTGCTTCTAGATGTGACAGAGTCATTCTTTGGTTTCCGGCTCAAGCTTCATTTTTTAAATTTTGATTGACGGATTGGTTGCATTTATCCGGTTTTGCCCAGAGTAGCATGCCAGAGTACAACAGACATGTCAAGACTGACTTGAACACTTTTTTGGGTGAGCGGACGGGTGAGCTGTGACTTTCAAGTTGTGTGTTTTTAATAATTGAAAACTGGGTCTTCAGCGAACGCATTTGGCATAAAGCTCCAATTATTTGCATTCCTCAGCTAAGAAGTCCTTCAGCCAAGTGACACATTCAGTTTCCAAACGTTCTTGGCAAATACACAGATAGTAAGGCGCATTTTATGAAGCATCATATTTCACACCGTTCTGTTGCACAATTGAAGCTTCATATGATCTGGGCACAGGCTAGCTGTTATGAGCAGCTTCAATGTGTATCGTCTGAAAAAGTATCATTTTACGTTGTCAGTTGTCAATACGGTGTAACTTTTTGTCGTAAATCGCCCGAAGACGAAATTCAAAAATTCCAGTCTTAACTGCCCAGATGTAACATTTTCATTTTGAGGCCTTTGCGAACGTCCATTCTGTCAAAGTTCCGTGTCTGCGTGCGACTTTTTTTGCCGGGGACTTTGAATGAAAACGTTACACTAGTCTGAAACACCTGGTTACCGCATTGACAGTAGGCTCAAATTCACACATTCCATGCTGTGGTTCACAATGTCCATTGTAATCCTGACAATTCGACGCATCATCGAAAGTCTTTTATTCAGCGGTTTAAAAAATCATTGACAACTCGCAGACAACTTTATTCCATACTCTGTCTGTGTTATATGTATGTTCGTGTCTTCTAAGTGGTCGGTCACTGGAAGAAAAACAAATTTGCTGTAAATCATTTTTCAAAAACATAACGGTCGTGTTTCTCTCTCTTAAAAAAGGCTTGGTGTTGTGTGCCGACAAGTCACACAAATCAATCACACACTGCTTTTCAGCAAGTTGAGGTTACTTCTGAGTGAAACAACGAGTTCCGCCGCTTTCAACCCTGTCACAATTTTTGCTTTACCGTACGCCAGAGCGATTTATCCATTACACCAGATTACGAGAACAGAAGACACTGTTTGGTCACTGATGGATGCCACACTCGATTCACGTTTAAAACAAACTCAAGTTTCTCTCAAAACACACAAAAATGCTATTGTGAAAGGATCAGGTTGTGATGATTTGTTACTCCAATTGAGCGCTGCACAAACACACTGGCAAACACGTTGCTGCTGCACACTCGCGTGTGTGTGTGTGTGTGTGTGCAACCCATGCATTGACAATCACACGTGAGACGTGATGTCTTGCAAGTCAGCCATACTGGTTTACGCGCAACAAATCAGTGTACTTGTTTGTATAATCAGCAAAACAGATTGTTGCTTGATATGTGTACGTTTGTTTTGCAAATCGTTACAATTTTGTCCTCGTTGACAATTCTGCATGCGCAGCACACATGCCATCCCGAATAAGTTTCATCCTGTTGCATGGGTTTTGCTCTTTTTTAATTGTATTAAATAAAGTGCTCACTCTGGACATCATATTCAGCTTTTTCGTGCAACATGACAAAAATCAACAAAAAGCTAACATTTTAAGGAATTCTCTTGCCGGAAGCTTAAAGGACGTTTGTTGAAACCTGAAAAGCATTTCCGCAGAATACAGAGCATGTGAAAGAATAAGGAACGGCATCGGAGGTGCAAGACGCTTGTTTAGCCACGAATGGAGGTTTCGATTTCAACTAAATCAGACACATTCATCGGTTTTGTTAGTTCAAATTTTTGAGATAATCTTACTTTAATTCACATAGGACAGATAAACCGCCTTTTCTGGGCAGCGGAGTTTTGGCAGTTAAATACTTTAATTTATTTTTTCGATTTTTTTCCACAATAGGTATATGTATCTACAGCGTCATCTTTATTCTGCCGCACAGCTTGTAAAAAATGAAAAACAACCCCGAACTATGAATGCGAAGCGCATGTTGACTGAACGTTCAAAATGCTGATACTGCATTGTTGTCAGCTGCACCATTTTGCATCGTTTGTTCACGACCTGTGCTCAACACTGGTCGGGTGAGACACTCAAAAGTTTTTTCGTCCCTTTTTAAACGCATTTTCAATGACAGCGCCAATGAGTTCATTATTATTTGTGCGCCTTACGTCTTTGATTATTGGGCATTATTAATGTTCATAATATCTCACAACTTCACCATTATTGTCGTCGTTAATTTCAGAAATCGCGCACTCTACTTCTTAGTTCTTATTGCATTCTTTTAAAAGACTTTTGTTGTCTTAAAAGCAGTTGATTGAGTCTTGTTTTTATAAGATTTTTATCTGGCCCGTCGCTG
Source organism: Theristus sp. LFF4_11 (assembly GCA_030248135.1). Taxonomy (NCBI): domain Eukaryota; kingdom Metazoa; phylum Nematoda; class Chromadorea; order Monhysterida; family Xyalidae; genus Theristus; species Theristus sp. LFF4_11. The sequence continues at coordinate 6,495 of JASANC010004263.1, forward strand.
TAGAAGGTTTTCAAATCTATTCCACTTTTTAGCGGCTTTCAAAAACGACATTTCATATTTTATCGCGAAACCACTGTTCCCTTGTGAACCCACATTCATAGTGACGTCACATTACAACGCGAAAACTCAAGAAAAAATGCCTGACATCCGTGTGCGACCGAAACGCATGAAAGATGTCACAAAGGTTAGTGCAAATATCATGTGATCACGGTTTTTAACGTTTTTTTGTAAAATTTTCATGTAAAACGTTCACTAATCACAGGTATTCACGTCTGCGTGCACTTTTTGAGAAAAAAACTGTTTTTTGCGCTACCAAAAATTGTGCACGGTTTTGTGCATTTGTGGATCGAATAGTGTACGAACATGTGTACAGTATGTTCGTTTAAACCTGTCACTTTTTTCGCAGAATACAGAGCTCGCGAAAGAAGATAGAACGGGATCGGAGTTGCAAGATAGCATATTTAGTCACAAATTTGATTTTTTGATTTCAACCAAACTCTATACATTCGCCCTTTTCGCTGTAATTGTATAGTTTTATTCATGCTCTGCATTATGCGACAAAACTGACAGGTTTAAACAAACGTACGGAATGGCCGAGTAAACGTGGCAGCTTTTTTTCAGGGTGCAAGAAGCGCGCGAAATTTGAATGAAAGAAAAAAGCCTTCAGAAACCAAATTCTGTGTCTAATTTGACACGTTTTTTTAAACTAATGGATTTTTCGTGCTATTATGTAATCAATCTTTCTTCGCTTGCACACATGGTTAAGAATTATGTTGGCATTTTTGAAAAAGACAACTGCTAGTCTGCGACTGATCCTGCCTTGATGGACTGCCTTATTTATTCGGCCATACTGTACTGTAGATATACGGTGTGGTGTGGTGTGCCCATCGCAGGACTACCTGGACCAGTGCACTGCGCACGGCATCTCGCACGCGCATGTGGCGCCGTCGTCGTGGTGGACGAGATTCTGGACGATCGTGTTCATCGCGTGCATCAGCTGCATGATCTTTCAGTTGGCAAAAATCGTGATCACCTACTTGAAATACGAAACAGCCGTCTCGATTAAGGTACAGTATGGTTGTTCAAATCTGTCATTTCTTTCGAAGATTACAGAGCATGCGAAACAAGAATGAATGTGTCGCGTTAATTCAAGGCAAACACCAAATGGTCGCGAATGTGCGTTTTTATGCACAAAAACAACAAACTGCGTGCACCAAGACTTTTATTATTTTTGTCTAAATGTAACTTTTGAAAATTTCAAAAGTTACAAAATTTTCACTGTTTTTCCAACACTGTTTCCCTTTCATCACACTGAGTTTATGCTTCATTTTCGCAAATAAAAAGACAAAATTTGCAAAGTGCAACTTTTGAAACGTTCACAGCTGGAGTATGGTCGTTCGCCGTTTCCAGCGGTGACCATCTGCAACCGTAACCCGTATAAAGCCAGTGAACTGTACAAAGTCGCTTCAACAGCAGCCACGGTTTGTTGGCTTATCTTCATACGAGTTTTTTTTAAATTTTTTGTCCGACACCGAAACAAACAACACAGATTTTTGTTGTAGCTGCGGATAATGAATGCAGCAATGCAAGCAACTAACCGTCGCAAAAAACGTGAGTACAGAATTGCCGAGCTGGTGATGTGTAACGAAAACACCGGATTGAGTTTGCATGGAATTTTGTTTCAAGTGGGATCAGCCCAAACATTCTCAGAAAAAAAACATTACAGCTACTACGCAGCTAATTGCATTTGTCCTGACATTTTTTGGTTTTAAGAAAACAAAAAATATCCCTACTCGTGTTCGTGTCCCGTATGGCGTCTCAAAAACCTCACTCAGAATGCCGAGTAATAGTACCGGTGATTTTTCTTGTAACATTTTTTCATCGATTTTAGCCTTTTCTTAGCAGTTTCTATCCTCTAGAGACGTGCCGATACAGCACATCCTTTTCAGCATGAAAATCCAAAAAGGTGCTCATGTGACCGTGTCGTATCGCGTGTTGCCTTATTCAAGCGGTCATGGCAGCTTCCAGCTTCAGAGCAGCAATTGTTTGTCATTGATCGTGCAGGCTCCACTGAGCACGCCCATTTCAAGCATCAACCGGCCGTCGTCGACTGTCTGTGTCCCGTTGACCCGACATCGAAAGCGAACTGTCACGTTGGTCTGCAGGCTGGTGAGGCAGCTGGCTTCGCTCGAACGCCGTGCATCTGTCAGTACGACACCATATTCAACACGGCATTTCCCTGCTATCAAGGTCGATTGTCTTTCGTTTGCGTCTGCGACCCAATATATATATCCCGGATGTTTGCCAGGAAATTCGTTTTGCACGCGCTTGATGTGACTTGCTTGCGTGATTATTCCTGAGCGGGGGGTGGCAAAAAGTGCGTATACTCAATTGAAAATGGCTGTCACTTTTGCAGACAACGACTGGCTGTTCGCCGTGTGCGCCGAGTGCACCGACGGCGCGTGTGCTGTGCCCGAGTCACTGCGTGCCGACATCGGCACGAGACACACCATCAACATCGACGATCTTCAGTCCACTGAGCACAACAACGAGACGTACACGCTGGCAAACAGAACCGAAGCAACGGCGACGTTAGCGCCCGGCTCGCACGTTTGTCTCTGTAATCTCGAGTACAACCACTGCGTCATCACACCAGTTGAAGGTTGGTTTTTACAGTAAAAAGGAAAAAATTGATAAATTCGATATTGGTACAGGTTGAGGTGCACATTTATGTATGGCCTATTTTTTTAAACGTGTCCCACTGAAATGACGTCATGTGCCACAAAACATGCGCTTGCCGTTCACAGCAAACCAGACTATCCGTTTAGCTGATTTCTTCCCGTAAAGAAATGGTGAATGTCGAATCAGTCACACCAAACTGAAATTTTAGTGCCTGTACTTTGACAAACGGGCGTTTTTAAATAAAATGACGTCACGTTAGTCCGGACACGTTTGAATAAATCCACAATAATACCACCGTTGATTTTTCTCTTTCAACGCAGGTGAGATCAGCAAAGCGAATCTGCCCCGCATCCTAAACGACAACGGTCGCATGCGCCTGGACAGTGCGTACGAGTCGAAGGTGGCCGTGCGTTCAGAGGACGACCAGACGAATGGGGCAGCTGATGCGGCGCAGCAAAACGCCCACAGCGACGATCAGACCGATTGGTCGGCGATACTCGAGTCCGTGGGCGACGAGACAGAGGCAGAAGACTACGCTGATGAGGACGATGGAGACACGTGGACAACAATGGCGCACTTTGACTTTGATGACGTGACGCCATCGTCAATGACAACTGGCGGCATACAAGACATCGCCAAAAACGAGTCGGTAGCGATGGAGCAATCGATGCGGATTGTGAAGAAACGGCGGAACTTGGTGAAAGCGATGGGATACCAGGTGACCGGTTTTGAGATAACTGAGGGGCACGTGAATTTGTTGTGTTGTTGTAGATTTATTCAAACGTGTCAAAACGAAAGGACGTAATTTGCTTTAAAATTGTTTGTTTTGGGCTCGAGGCACCAGAATTGTAGTTTGGTTCACCTCTTTTTCCGTGTATTTTTTGACGTGAAGGGATCAACTGCAGGAACAGAAGCTACAAATTCCGGGTTGCTGTGGATAACAAGCGCATGTTTTGTTGTTCGTGACCGTGACGTCATTTCATTATGACATATTTGAAAGTACTACGCACTGCGCTACTGAAAGCACCATAATGCGTTGTGGAGTGCCCAGCGTATACCATTGTAACAAAATGTGCTAACAGACGTTTTTTGCAGCAACTAACGGACGAACTGGCGGTTGCGTCAAAAGGTCGCGAGAATCTGATGTTCACGATCGCCGGCCTCAACGAGCAGCATCGCGTCAACGTGTCACACTCGCTCGGTGAAACCGTGATCAAATGCGCCTTTGGCGGACGGCCGTGCGTGCACAGGTTTGAAAAAAACAAAAACAAAAAAGCACAAAACTTTCCGCAACTGTTATTTTTTAAAACTGTTTTCTTTTGACAAAATTGTCTTACACATCACATTACTTCTGGTATTTCCAGCGACTTCAAACGCGTTCTCGACCCAATGTTTGGCAACTGTTACACGTTCAACTGGGACGCCAATCGTACTCGCTACACGACACGCGCCGGCCCGGAATTTGGTGACGTGTTTTTTTGCGTCATGATGTGTATTGGAATAAAGAAATGAATTCAAGTGACCATCTATTTTCAGGTCTCCGAGTGTTGTTGTACGCAAATGTATTGGAGCAAATATCGACCGCTGAGTCGATCGGCTTCGAAGTGGTCGCGCATCGTCAGCAGCAGCATCCGTTTCCAAACGTCGACGGCACCAGTGTCCCAGTGGCCTCGCTAACATCGCTTGCCATTTCCAGGGCGCGTGTGTTTCAGATTCGTTGAGGCGCATTCATGAAGCAGTATTTAGTGACGCATATCAGTGTTGAAAAAATAAATGCTGCTTCATGAATGCCCCTTTACGTTTGTCCATCATCGTACGTCGGAGGCACGTCTCCATGGGTGGTGATAGTGCGCAATACATTAGAATCGCAAACGTTCTCGTCGTTTTCGGTCATAGTAATGAGCTCCACTTATTCACTCATTTTTCAGCGCGCTTATGATCGACAACCGGCTCCATATGGTGAATGCTACCGAGACGACGACAGCAAACTGCGTAGTGACTACATCTACGAGCATTCGTCGTACTCGGTGGAGGGATGCTATCGCAGCTGCGCGCAACACAGGCTGGTGACGCTCTGTGGATGTGCACACCCGTTGTACCCGACACCACGGAATGCCACCACCTGCTCCGTCGACAATGCGAAAGCGCGTTAGTGGAAACTTCTAGTCCTAGGACAGTAGACTTTGTTGACACTGTCTGTCGAGGGGTAAATCAAGAAACAAAAGCGGCTTTTGTGATGTTGTGTGGTTTCAGGCTTGTGCCTGGAGCGTCAGCTTGACACCTTCATGGAACGCCATTCTGACAAATGCAACTGTCTGCCACCGTGCAAGTTGGTTATGATCTGAGCTTCATGCAGTGATGATTGTCTCGAAAAAGCAAACAATTGACAATCGATAATTTTTCAGTGAGACAACGTACAGATTGGCATTCTCCAAGTCCACGTGGCCTTCTTCCGCGGGAAAGGTTGTGATTTACTGTCATTAATCTTGTTTGCAACTACGGCAGGCAAAACTCAGAAAAAAAGTCGCACGAAAACTACGAACAACAAGTGCTCAAGACGATTTCAATTGATTGGCATTGATTTTTTGCAATTCTTTAAGGTGGCTGACTGCAGACCAGGAGACCAACTGTGTGTCGAAAAATACAGGTGACGTGAGAACTTTTAAGTTTAAAAACTTTAAAAAAAAGAACTTCAAAGACAAGAAAAAATCAAAGTTTATAATTCAAAAGTCTGAGTGTTTCTTGTTCAGTCCGCTGTTTACCGCAGTGGTTTCACATCTCAATTCTTTCACAACTTCGACTTGTTTGCAGGAGGAACGGTGCGCTGGTGCAAGTGTTCTACCGAGAACTGAACTATGAAATGTTCCTTGAAGAACCACTGTATACGGTCAGTGATCAATAAATCAAAACAAGAATATCAAAAAAATATCGCTTGTCCAAACAACAAATGATGTTTTTTGACAACAGAATAAATACATTGTACCACGGAACTCAGTTGTTTAAAAAAAACTATTTTGAGCAAACTGAACTGTGTAGAAAACTTTCGAGTGCAGTTTGTTGATCTGCTCGCGGATTTCGGCGGCACCATGGGACTCTGGCTGGGCATCAGCATCGTCAGCACCATGGAGCTCGCAATATTCCTCGTCAATCTGACCAACGCTTGGCAGGCGGAACGCGTCGAAAAGGAAAGACAGCGACAAGAGGAGCAGCTGGTGAAATTCTTCGTCATTGTAGCTGAAGTTGTCAAGCATGTGCAATTCTCTGAAGCAATCTGGCGGCTACAAACTCCAATGAGCGTTCTTGAACGCCCACACCGCCATTTATGAACCGCAGATAAATGTCTGCTTTTAATGAGGAAACAGCATTGTTGACATCAGTTTCTTGAACTATTGTAACAAGCACTATTGAGAAACCACCAGCAATGTTCAAACATTGTGTTGTTTTTTCTGTCAGGCACGACAGAAATTGCATAGCGCAACCGAGAACAACGGCGACGCACTGTTGAACTGCAACAGCATGGAATTGACGCCGGACGACGTCGACCAGCTGAAGGACGGCCTGATCGTCAGCCGAAGTCGCACGGCAACCCTGATGAACGGCTCGTTCACCAGCGAGAACTCGGACGCCTATCGTGACGAGCCGTTGGCCATTCTGGTCGGCGGCGAATTCGCCGAGGTCGACTTGATGGCGTTTCCAAAGGACGCCGAACGAAGGGCGGTGCTGACGCCACTACTGGCGAACGATGGTAGAGAGGCTGACGCTCGCAAAGACACGCCAATGGCAGCCACTGGCAATGCGCATGCCACCATTGAGTTCATTGATCACTAGTGTTGTTGGAAGTCGGTCTTTTTGAATATTTGCTGCTGTTGTTGTTGTTGTTGTTGTTGTTGTTGTTGTTGGGGAGCTTAGGCGATGTTTTTAGCCAGGGCTAACCCAGCAGAGCGTACAGAACGCCGTCGAGTAGGGTGCCCATCGAGTTTTCTATGTGTTTAAGTGCCTATACACCCCTCGTGCCTAACCGTTACCACGAGCTTCGTTCTTGTTTTTTTACAGCGAAACGGAACACCGTCAACAGTGGTGTTCAGTGTCCTGTGCCTGTCCGCCGCCGTGTCATGTCCCGTGCGGTGTCCCGGAACTGAGAGTTACTAACTAGCAGTGAGTAGTGAAACAAGTTTCGGCGCTTTTTTATGCAGCTACTATTATATTTCCGGAATAAGACACCACTTGGGACACCGCGGCGGACAGGATGCCGGAGACCACTTCGGACATTTTTTTTGATTTGGCGTTTGTCGTTCGTTTTCTGTTGTTGTTTGATATCATATATTTTTTGTTATGGTTTCTTCGTGTGAACAACTCTGGGATTTTTCTTACGCGTGTAAACGATTTTTGTTTCGTTAATGAGCTTAGTGTGAACGAAAATAGACAAATGAAAAATAATGCCACAGTGGATATTATGAAATTGTGATAAAAAAGCAGTGACTCAATGAGACGTCAGTGCAGTTTAATAAATCATTAAATTTTTTTAAATAGAACAGCGTTTTTATATTTTTTTTCTAAAAAAATCAAGTATTTTAGAACAACGTTTTTGGCAGGGAAAATTTCGTTCAGAATCGGTTTTGGGTAAACCAGAGAAGTTTGACAGTGACCAGGGGGATGAAGCGATCGCACAGCTGCCCTGTACAGCAGCAGCGAGAACCACACGAACAAAGCGAAGCGACCACGCACACGCACTGAATGTTTAATGGCGTATAATTGATTCCCGAGTTACTGCTTGTTGCGGTTATGGTAATATGCTGGTAGCTGTTTTGTTAGCAGCTCATGTAATCATTGTAGAGTTGCTAAGCAATCAGTTGCATTCTATCTGCTTGTTTTAATAGAGTTGCTCATCTAGACCAAACAACCGCGGTTGCGTTTTTTTTGGTGAAAACCATTGCGATATATATTGTGCATAATAGTGTAGCCCTTGGCACTCTCTTTTGTGTTGTTGTGAAAACAAAAAAAATGCAATTTCACAAACCGGTATAATGCAAAACAATTTGAGTCAACATGCTTCTGCTAAGTTAAAGCATTGAAGTAGGCTGCGATGTGGTTCATCAACAGACCGTCGCATTCCGTCCTGTTGATGATTCTTCTAGTTTACGGTAGACAAGGTTGGCTGAACAATTTGGTGTTTGCATAAAAAAAACGGCAAAACAAATGACAACAACTCATCTTTCTACATCGAGACCTTGCAGCAAGTTGGAGAAACGCAAAAATGAGTGTGTGTTACTCAAACCGTCGTTTCTTATCCAAGGAACTTCTGCTGATGAACCCAAATTGAGAATCCTAATTGAACCCAACCCGATTGAGAAGCGGGGTACTAATTTGGCTACCAACGCATTATACTGAACTGGCTACTACAAATGCGCGTCGTTATGGTAGCCACTGACTGAATAGTTTGACCGTTTGAGTAGCCTCGTTTTTTGTGCCTAAAATTACAGTATCATAAAATTGTTGCAGTATCGACCAATGAACTGTCGTCGTGCCGTTACTCAGGCAGCAACGGCTATCGTGCCACCTGGAAATACGACGCAAGCTCACAAATGGTCACTTTTGAAATTGTCGGCTCCGGACCGACTCCTGGCTCCAGTGACGACTTTTGGACTGGCATCGGATTCGGACCAGGAATGGTTAGCTAGGTGTAGTTTTGGTTCTGCGACTCAATGCAATCACGAGGCAGGTTCACTTCAGAAATTTTTGTTTTCACCCTGAAGCATACAGGGTGGGCCAGACGTAGTGCGTCACCTTTTGATGGGCTATAATTTTTCTACCACCATGCCAATTCTGTTGAAATTTGAAACATACAAAAAAATTCTAACTTATCTGTGCAAAATTTCACTCTAATTTGTCGAAACCTACGTGTAACCAATCAAAACTGAAAATAGAGTTATAGGCATTGAAAAGGTGATCGTTACTTCTGGCCCACCTTGTATACTCGCAGAACCAGAATGAAAATTTCACTGTGCCATGCGTTTGAACAGCTTGAAAACAACAAAATACAAAACGCAGACTGATTTGGACGCGATAATGATACGAGTGCATGACAGCGGAGCTGAAGTGGTCGCGACAGACACTGTGCAATCGGGCGGATACACGGTGCCGGTGCCTGATGAGCAAGGGCACGTTCAGCTGCTTAGTTATTCCGTGCTGAATAATACGCTCACGGCACACATCTCGCGGCCACTGGTAGGCAAAAAATGCGGCATGAAAATAGTGAAAGTGAAAAAGAAAAATATGACTGCGTTGAATTTTCGGAAAAAATATCATGCGGATGCGCGAGCGAGCGCCAGCGAGCGGACAGCGCATCACGCATAATATGAGCCGTTATCCCCTCGCGCGCTTTTTTCAAATTTGCTCGCTGCGTCCAGCGAGCATAGTATAAGCCACAAACTTGGTTCCGTGCACACGAAACGAACACCCAAAGTTGTGCTTGGAGCCGCGAAAAAATTTTTTCCCGACTACTTTTCATACGCTGTAGACATGAAAAACCTATTCTGAAAACAGTGTTACTTCTTTCCCTTTGTCCTTTTTTTCAGGTATGTAATCAACATGTGTTCGCCCTTTCAATTTTTGCCTGCGACACTTTCACATTCGAACAAAAATGTTCCCTGGGGTAATTCCATCCGGAGATTTTGAAAATTGGGTTAATTTTTTACCCAGACCTTGTTTTTGGGTAAAAATTGGGCATTTTTAAAAGTTCGGAGGGTTTTCACCTGGTTTTAAGTGTTCGCCCTTTCAATTTTTAGCTGGGACACTTTCACAGTTGAACAAAAATTTTTCCTAGGGTAATTTCATCCGTATTTTTTGAAAATTTAGTTTATTTTTTTGGCCGGGCATTTTTTTGAGTCAAAATTGTGCATTTTTGAAAGTTCATAGCATTTTGACTGAGTATCAGTTTTTGATTAGTGATTTGACTGATTTTTGAGTATCAGTGACAAGAAAAATATTGCAACATTCGTAGAAGCTTTCAAAAATAAGCTACAACAATATATTTCAAGAATTCGTGTAAATTATCAAGCCAATTTATTTTCAGTCAAAGCAAAAGAAGAATTGCAAAAAATTCACAATAATTTGGTGGTCACGCCAGTGGACAAAGCGTCAAACAACTATGTCTTCATTTGCAAGAAGTTCTACGTTGAGCAACTGAGTAAAGAATTGGGCATTACTATATCAAATGGTCAATTAAGTTGCAAAGGCAACAGCACATACACCTTTGTGGGCGCATCAAATGATTATTTGACCCATATTCTTGAAAAACACAATAAGCTGGTGAAACATTACAATTATGAAACTAGCTATTGGGATAACACAATTCCAATAATTTTTGCCAATCCCAAATTACACAAGAATCCCTACAAGTTTCGTTTCATTGCAGGAGCTTCACGTTCGAGCACCAAACCAATTTGCAAACTCGTCCACGTGATTCTTACCGACCTGAAGGCGAAGTTGATTAAATATTGTGAAGTAGCTACAGAGAAAACTAATGCTTCTCTATATTGGGGTGTCGATAGCACCCACGAAGCAAGAGAAAAAGTGGGAAAAATAAGAAATATCAAGGAAATTGGCAGCGCCGATTTTAGCAATTTATTTCCTTCTCTCCCACATCAAATAATTTTTGAAAATCTTTTCAAGCTCATCGACCTCCTATACAAAAAAGATTACGTCAATGTGAAATATCACACAGTTGTCAATTCTGATACTAAAATCAAAAGTTTTCCCATATGTCTTCACAAAAACGAACTAAAAACTCTCATTCAAGAAAGCATCATCGAAACTTACGTTGTGTTTGCTGGTTTTCTCTTCCAACAGACTAAAGGTGTGCCTCAAGGTGGTGCGCACAGTAGCACTATTGCTCACTTGACACTCAGCGCCATTGAATTCTTCTATTTGCGACCAAAAATAAACACTCAAGAAGGTAGAATTCTGAAAAACACATTCAGATACGTCGACGACGTGTTGTTCATTAATAACAGTGACTTCCTTCAAATGTCTAATTCGATTTATCCTCCAGAACTCAGTTTAGAATCTACCAATGATGGAAATACTTGCAATTTTCTAGACTTCACAATCACCATCAACCAAAACAAATATTCAATCAAAACATTTGATAAAACGAAAGACTTCCCATTCAAGGTTAATAAACTTATATACGCTGATTCCAACGTGCACATTAAGCTTGGTAATTGTGTCTTTCTTGGACAAACAATCCGTTTTGCCAGAATCTGCACGGAGTTGAACGACTTCGTGCGGGAAGTTCGCGTTCTTTTGAGAACCTTGGTTCAAAACGGCTTTCAAAAACCGTCGTTATCCAAAACCTTTCACAGGTTGCTCCATCGCCATCATGAACTCCTGCATCACTTTGAAATATATACAATCAAGCACTTTGTGACTTTGCATAAAAGAATATTTGACTATCATTAATTTGCTAATTTTGACTGGTGCCATTTATATTTTAAAAAACGTGGACAACAAGGTTTGATCGATATTGTACTGTTTTGTTCATTTTATTTTCATTGATTAAGCCCATTACTCAAGCTTTTATGACTCAACTGGTTCAAGAGGGGCACATCACTGATGAGGCCACCCCTCTTCTGCATATGATGTTGGCCAGGCCGAAATGCAGAGAGCCACCATACAAATTGGTTGAT
>JASANC010004264.1:0-28963 GCA_030248135.1 Theristus sp. LFF4_11
CAAAAGTGTGACGGACAGACAGACAGACAAATTGTAAATTTAGTAGTAGTAGATAATATAATATAGACTAGCCAATTGACCCGTGCCTACGGCACGGTTAGCTGATAAAAAATTATTATTTATGAGTGGATTTTGGCTTTTTGAACCGTGCTAAAAATGCATTGCATTTTGATTTTGAGCTGCTTTAGTCGTTCCCGTTGTTCAAATGATCAGAAAACAATCTTCTGATCAAGAACACAATCTTTACTACATTCCCTTTCAAAGTTAAAAACAAACTTTTTTAATCACCAACGGTCAATTGCTGTTCCCGTTAAAAAAATGTAAAGCGATTTTAAAATTAGTTGAAATGAAACGACAAAAAGTAAGATTTTATAAAAATCGTTTTTGAATGTAATGTAATTCCAATTTTGAATTTTTGTTTTTGAAATTGACACATTCTAATTAAATTAAACCCGCGTGTTGAAAACAAATTTAAAATGCGAAGTTTATAATTTTGTTGTTATGTTTTTCACCCGTTCAGCCTGCTCTAAGCATATCCTTTTTTGTACAGTGAAAATTTAAAAAAATTAACAAAAAACATAAAAAATGACGTTTAAATAAAAAACCATTAAAAACACTGTTTTTTATACCTTAACATATACCCTAACATATAACCCAAGCCTTTTTGCAAAATGAAATTGAACAAATAACCGCTTTGAAAGCCACCTTGCTTTCTAATCAGATTTTTAGTTAATCACGCACTTCATTAACAAACACCGTTTATTTGATTTCGCAATTAATTTTTTAGTTGAGTTGTTCAGATAAAATTTTTCTGTTTTTTGAAAAAGCCTCAAGCAATAACTTTACAACATTTTGCTGTTTTTCACGCACTTTATTAACAAACACCGTTTATTTGATTTCGCAATTAATTTTTTAGTTGAGTTGTTCAGATAAAACTTTTCTGTTTTTGAAAAAATCTCAAGCAATAACTTTACAACATTTTTCTGTTTTTAAAAAAGTTCTCAAGCAATAACTGTTCAGCCAAATGATAATAAAAAATATTGTCTTGAAAGCAAAGTGCAATGTGCACTTGCAATTTGGATGCCGTTTTGCAACCTGATTTAATAAAAAATAAATAATAAAAAATAAATAAAATAATTGCAACCGTTCTTCATAGTTGGTTTTCTTTCATCTTTCGCTTTCGGTCAATTTGAACAGCAATAAATGCAATTAATTGTCAATCGTATGTCAAGGTGCTGTCGCGAATGACCAAAGAGTATCATGATGACTTCGCAGTACAGAGTAACGTTTTTGAGAAAATGATTTGCATTAATAATAGGTTTAGAAATTGAGGTTTAGCTACCTTAAATAGCAAAAATGAGCGCCAATTCAAATTTCAAAAAAGTGCCACACACACACACACACAGACACGACTATTATCTTAGTATAATAGACTAGCCTATTGACCCGAGCGTATGTGGCTTAATGCATGTGGCAACGCCAAGCCTTTTTGGTGAAGTGGCATTGACTTAGAAAGAAAAAACTGTAACGTTTACTGAATAATAACCCTGAAGAAAATTTACCTTGTGCTGCCGTGAAGTCGTCTACAATACAGTATTTTTTAATGTATTTAAATAAATAAAAAATGCGAAGTGTATGATTTTGCTATTTTTACCCGTTTACCCTAACCGAAGGCAAGCCTTTTTGTAAGTGAAGTAAAATTGAATAAAAAATATAAAAACTAACGTTTTTTCAATTACCCGTTTTAAAAGGCTAATGCTTTTTTACCCGTTTACCTAAGCCAAGCCTTTTTTGCAAAGTGAAAATGCGAAGTTTATGATTTTGCTATTTTTACCCGTTCACCCTAACCTAAGTCAAGCCATTTTGTAAGTTAAGTAAGATTGAATAAAAATATAAAAATTAACGTTTTTTCATTAAAAAATACCCGTTTTAAAAAGCTAACGCTTCTTTTACCCGGTTACCCTAACATAAGCCAAGCCTTTTTTGTAAAGTGAACATGAATAGAAGAAACAAAAAAGTGACGTTTATAATTTCGTTTTGCAGCCATTGCTTCTTTTTACCCGTTTACCCCAACATGAACCAAAAATTTTGCAAAGTGAAATGGAATGGTAAATACCATTTCGACCCAATTAGAAAACTAACTTTTTTCAAATACGGTTTTGTTACATCTTTCGCAGTCGCTCGTCAAGTTTTGAGCAGCAACAATTGCCAGTAGCCCATCGTGCGTTACGTTGAAATTATCGCTCATAACCATGGAGTATCAATTTGAAAATGAAACATTGAGTATCAATTTCAATGAAATTTACTTGTTTTGAATCCAAAGTGCAACTTGCAATGCCGATGTCGATGTGCGTTTTGCAACCCGATTTTTAAAAACAAAAAAAAGTTCAAACTTTTTTCAAAGACGGTTTTGTTACATCTTTCCCAGTCGATCATCAAGTTTTGATCAGCCACGCTTCCGTTTGCCTATGCTGCACTGAACTATCTCTGTTGACCAAAGAGTATCATGATGACTCCAGCTATGAAGAGCGACGTTTTGAGAAAACAATCTCAACTGGCATTAATTAAAAAAAGGTTAAGGAAATTGAGATGAAGTTTTCTTAAGTAGCAAAAAAGGGCGCCAATTCAAATTGCAAAAAAGTGCCACACACGCACGCACAGACACTTTGTAAATTTAACTAGCCAATTGACCCGTGCCTACGGCACGGTTAGCTGATAAATACAATTATTTTTGTGTGGATTTTGGCCTTTTGAACCGTGCCAAAAATGCATTGCATTTTGATTTTGAGCTGCTTTAGTCGTTCCCGTTCAAATTATCAAAAACAATCTTCTGATCAAGAAGACAATCTTTACTGCATTCCGTTTTAAAATTGCAAACAATCATTTTTAATCACCAATGGTCAATTCTGTTCCCGTTAAAAATATGTGAAGCGATTTTAAAGTTAATTGAATTGAAACGACAAAAAGTAACGTTTTATAAAAATCGTTTTTGAATGTAATTTGTAATTGCAGTTTTGAATTTTTGTTTTTGAAATTGACAGATTTCTAATTAAACCCGGGTGTTGAAAACAAATTTAAAATCCGAAGTTTATAATTTTGCTGTTATGTTTTTACCCGTTCACCCTGCTCTAAGCAAATCCTTTTTTAGAGTGAAAATATAAAAAAAGGAACAAAAAAGTGACGTTTAAATAAAAAAATACCCATTTAAAAAACACTGTTTTTATACCTTAACATATACCATAGTCCCTAATATATAAGCCAAACCTTTTCGCAAAGTGAAAATAAAAACGGGAAACAAACACCCATTTAAATAGTCATGCAGCTTCATTTTTGCGTTTCTGTATTTGACACATTTTCATTTAACCCTGCGTGTTGAAAAAACATCAAATTTGGAAAAATTCTCTTTTTCAAATAACCGCTTTAATCAGATTTTTAGTTAATCACGTATTTCATTAACAAACCACGTTTATTTGATTTCGCAATAAATTTTTTAGTTGACTTGTTTAGATAAAAATTTCCTGTTTTCGAAAAAGTCTCAAGCAATAACTTTACCACACTTTTTTGTTTTTTCAAAAAGTTCTCAAGCAATACCTTTTCAACCAAATGATAATGAAAAATATTGTTTTGAAAGCTAAGCGCAATATGCACTTGCAATGTCGATGTCGTTTTGCAATAAAAATTTCCTGTTTTCGAAAAAGTCTCAAGCAATAACTTTACCACACTTTTTTGTTTTTCAAAAAGTTCTCAAGCAATACCTTTTCAACCAAATTATAATAAAAAATATTGTCTTGAAAGCTAAGTGCAATATGCACTTGTAATGTCGATGTCGTTTTGCAACCCGATTTTTGAAAACAATTGCAATTTGCAACTATTTTTCATAGTTGGTTTTCTTTCATTTTTCGCTTTCGGTCATCAAGTTGTGAACAGAAACAATTACCATTGTTTGTCAATCGCATGTTAAAGCGCTGTCGCAGATGACCAAAGAGTATCATGATGACTTCGTAGTGAACAGTGACGTTTTTGAGAAAATAATTGGCATTGATAATAGGTTAAAAAATTGAGATGCATTTTTTTAAATCTATTATACTAAGATAATAGTGGTGTCTGTGTGTGTCACTTTTTTGCAATTTGAATTGGCGCTCATTTTTGCTATTAAAGATAGATAAATCCCAATTTCTTGACCTATTATCAATGCAAATCATTTTCTCTAAAACGTCACTCTGCACTGCGAAGTCATCATGATACTCTTTGGTCATCCGCGACAACGCCTTAACATTGCAATTGTTGCTGTTCAAACTGACCAAAAGCGAAAGATGAAAGAAAATCAACTATGAATAATGGTTGCAATTGTTTTTTTTAAATCAGGTTGCAAAGCGACATCGAAATTGCAAGTGCACATTGCACTTTGCCCTCAAGACAATACTTTTCATTATCATTTGGATGAACAATTAATGCTTGAGAACTTTTCCAAAAACAGAAAAATGTTGTAAAGTTATTGCTTGAGACTTTTTCAAAAACAGAAAAGTTTTATCGTTTTATCTAAGCAACTCAACTAAAAGGCTTGGCTTATATGTTAGGGTATATGTTAAGGTACAAAAAAACTGTTTTTAAATGTTTTTTCATTTCAACGTCAATTTTTTATTTTTTGTTATTTTTTTTTATTTTTTCACTGTACAAAAAAGGATTGGCTTAGAGCAGGGTGAACGGATGAAAAACATAATACAGCAAAATTATAAACTTCACATTTTAAATCTGTTTTCAACACGCGGGTTTAATTTGAAATGTGTCCATTTCAAAAACAAAATTTCAAATCGGGTTGCAAAATGACATCGGCATTGGAAGTGCTCATTGCACTATGCTTTCAAAACAATATTTTTTGTTCATTTTTTATATTTTCACTTTACAAAAAAGGATTGGCTTAGAACAGGGTGAACGAGTAAAAAATTCGAAATTCGAAAACAAAAATTCAAAATTGCTATTACATTACATTCAAAAATGATTTTTATAAAACGTTACTTTTTGTCGTTTCAATTCAACTAACTTTAAAATCGCTTTACATATTTTCAACGGGAACAGCAATTGACCATTGGTGATTAAATAAGACTGCTTTTAGTTTTAAATTGGAATGCAGTAAAGATTGTGTTCTTCATCAGAAGATTGTTTTTGATAATTTGAACGGGAACGACTATAGCAGCTCAAAATCTAAATGCAATGCATTTTTAGCACGGTTCAAAAGGCCAAAATCCACTCAAAAATACCGTAATAATTGTATTTATCAGCTAACCGTGCCGTAGGCACGGGTCAATTGGCTAGTAGCAAAAATGAGCGGCAATTCAAAAAGCGAAAAAGTGCCACACACAGACACCACTATTATCTTAGTATTATGATAATATAGATTGGTGAGATAGTAATTGGGTTTTTAGTGTCTAACCGTTAGAAATCCACATGTTTTTTAAATGTTATATTTTCACATAATGCCACAATGAGCTTCACTGCACGTTCGCGTTCATTTGCAACCCGTTATTTCCAAGCCACACATTAGCGTCCCAACATTTCCAGCCCAGCTATTTCCGGTCCTGTTTAAGGTTGAATGTTGAAACTTAGAAATTCAACCGGATGATCTGTGTTTCTTAAAATTAAACTAAATTTCTCGAAGAAGTTACAAAAGTGAACCAAATTAAAATGCACATGACCAAAACAAAAGTTTATTCAAGCTGTCGACACCGTTATTTTTTGGAGCATCAATATAGCAAGCAAGCGTTTCTCAAGCAGTTTTCGAAATGTCCTGATAAAATCAAGAAGCGAGTTCGAGAACCATTTATGTGGCAAAATTGTATTTTTGTGCAACTCCTGGCACAACGTGGCACTAAAACGTGTGATCCAGCAGCTTGAACATTCACATCAATCTCCGTTTTGCATCATTTGTCTGTGTTTGCAAAAGCAATTACTCACGTGCACATATCAGAGATAATCACACATATCTTATTCACTGTCAACGGCCTTTGTTTTCAGTTTAGAACATTTCTGTTGATCCGTTTTTAGAACTTTCGTCTTTCATCAGTGCACACTCCACAACTATTGCACGTGTTCAGGAAGGTTCTGTCTACGTGTCCTGGAGACATGTTCGTGTGCACATTGTATACATGTGCCAACAAGTGCATCAGTGCAGCCAATCATAAAATAGCGCAACAGCTCATTTGATTCAAACCAAAAGTGAAGTGTGCACCCCGGGTGTAACGGTGTTCGCACTAAGGACGTTTGACCTCCACGCTCCGAGTCCCCGGCCTCGAGCGCCGATGTGGCGATCTGCACGCTCGGATCTGCTGTCGTCGAGACTGAGTTAAAGGAAATTGGCAAGTTAATTAATTAGGGTTCTGTTGCAATATGCGTGAGTGCGTTGTGTTTGTGTTGCTCAACTTCAATCCGCAATTCTTTCTTTTTTTTTCTCGTTTATTCGACGTTGGCCAACTCTTTTCCAGAACAGTTATTCGATTAGTTCAGAAGAGAGGATAAAACCAGCACGGCAAAGTAAAACAACAGAGTGGCCCAGATAACAACGAAAACAATGCCTTTATACGCAACAATAACCAATGAAAAGAAAGTAGTTGACCCAATGCCAAGAAAGTAGCTTAGGCATTCACACGCACTCGACCATGCGCCACATCAGCAGCACAGACTACGGTAGCACGGATAGGCGTGAGGTTATAATAGGACATTACAGTATCCCCCTCCTATTCGGAGTGCCCTCACGACGACCTGTGCCCCCCGACACCATGCGGCGGAACTGCACATCGCCTCCGACCTGCAAACGCGTCTCTACTTAGTCAACACCTGCAACTATACAACAAAACAATTACAAAAACACTTTACATTCGAATTACAAAGTACAAACTTATTCAACTTGGAAATCACAAAACAAGCACCATTAGTAAACTGACAAAACAGATTCTACTAACTATTACTCCTGAACTTTTCAAAAAGAAATAAATCACAAAAATAAACTTCTTCGACTTTCCTTAAACACCAAAATCACCAATTTATACTATTACTGAATTACAGCCCTGCGAAAAAAAACCCGTAAAAAACGCGGGGGGGGGTTGTAAAATTAAAAAAGAAAAAAAAAAAAAAAATAAAAATAATAAATGGGGCGGGGTGGGGCAAAAAAAAAAAAAAAAAAAAAAAAAACGAAATAAACAAAAAACCAAACAAAAAAAAAAAAAAAAAAAAAAAAAAAAAAAAAAAAATATAAAAAAAAAAAAAAAAAAAAAAAAAAAAAAAAAATATAATTAATTTAAAAAAAAATTTAAAATTATTTTTTTTAAAAAAAAAAAAAAAAAAAAAAAAAAAAAAAAAAAAAATTTATAAAAATAAAAAAAAAAAAAAAAAAAAAAAAAAAAAAAAAAACACTCTAAAAATAAAACAGTACACAAATTACCCTGGACACCTCTCAGCACCAAATTGAACAAAACTGAAAAAACCAAACAAACAAAACTATCCTGAATTTCTATTGGCTCGGGGTTCCAAACGAAAAATCCAAAAGAAAACCAAACAAAACCAAATTTTTGCCAAGCTAAATAAACTACAGAAAACAAGTAACTAAACTTCTGCCCCTGAGCCAAACCAATCACAACCATCACTTCTGCTTGCCTCCACGATCGTGTTCGCCTCGGCCACGTGAACGATTCGTCTCTCGACGCGCTGCCGCAGCCAATTCCTCTCGAACATCGCCCAGATAGAAATCGTACGTTGACGTGTGCAGCTGTCGCCATCCCTCTCGATAACGCTCCAACGCTGCCAATTGCAACTCGCGTTTTCGTTCCAGGGCCGCCGCTTTCTCACGTCCTCGCAATCCCGGTGGCGGTGTAGCAGCATCCCAAGCTTCCTCCAGTTGTCGCTCCAACGCTTCTTCTTCTCCTGGCAACGGGCATCGCTGGGGTCCATGACGCGGTCGACAACACGTCACACACAGCCCTTGCGCCTCCATGCGCTCTCGCAATCCTCCACTCGAACTCGAATGGTCCTCCATGACCTTCTGTCGCACAGATCCATCTATGGCCTCCTGTTGCACCGATTCATCCGTAGCTCCCGATCCATCAGCAACCATCGTCGTACTGCGATAAAGTTTCGGGCGCAATATAGCCGAATATGCAGACAAATACTGCTCCAGACGACTCGACTGATACGGCGATCGCACCGGTCGCATTTGGGCACGCAACACATCCGCAGGGTCTCCTTCCGGTGGTCTTTCAGCCTCGCCACGCTTCGACGCTTCGCACTGCTTGATGTAATGCCACAGACTGTTATGCAAATCTTGAATCCACCAGTTCATCTGCCGACAAAACACCCAGTCTCCATCCAAACGCGGAACGAACGCTTCTCCAGCTCTATTCATCACAGGAATTGACAGACGCGTTGAACGATCGCGATACGCACCGAAATACTCTTGATCCCACAGGAACGTGTCGCACTCCGACGGCTCACAGTTTTGCAGATGGACTCGCAAATGCCAACGGCACCACTTGAACACATCGAATCCTTGCGGTTCATGCTGAATCACACGCTCAGGCTGATAGTGTTTCAGCGCGTCCACTCGCAACGGACCAACTCCTGCGTATGCCGTAGCACTGTTCACCGCATCTCGCATCTCTTGCGTGACTGACAGAGTTGACATGTTCTTCCAACGGTATTGCGGCAAGATCACTTCTGCTTGCGTCTGTCCCACCGTCAATCGACCACCTGGTAGAATAGTCGTTTCCGCGCGCATCACCAAGAAACCATGCGTCTTGCTGCGATTGTCCTCATCGACCGGGTACATCGGATCTGGGAACTTCAGCCACTCTCCATGCTTGTTCGTCGTGATCGCCCATTCGCTTTCGTCACCAGTCGGCAACGTCTCGATCGGCACATTTCCAAACGCTCCAATGACTCCGTGCGCGTAGAAGATCTTGTCGTGCATTCGATCATCGTCAGCATGCGGAAGAGCGCACCAATACGTTCCCATCGCCACTCGATACTGCTCCGGCAAGAACAACGCCTCCATGCGCTTGAGTTCCTGCATGCGACAACGTAACTCGTGATGCCCACGATGCTTGCACACACCACACGCTCTTTTCCATCTGTTCGAGTCGTCAACAGCCACCATCATTCCAGTCGCTGTCAACCCCTCCATGGGCTTTGAATCAGCTGCTTCTTTTGTCTCAGCGTCAATCGATCGATCCGTTTGCAGTGCGGCATTCCCCTTCTCGACTGCGTTTTCCTGCAACAATACGACAACCCTCTTTTCGATCCCTCCGAAGTCGTCAGTCAATCAGCTCCAATCCTTTACGTTACGCCGTTGCTATTACGTCTTTTACTGTTGTACCATTAACTGTTGTCGGCTTTACGGCTGCAGTTGCGTAGCCTCCACCTTCCCTCCAAATGATGTCGACCCTTGACATCACAATCAATGTTGCTTGCAACTGCTGCTTTGTAGATCGAGAAAAGAAAATTGAATCCATCCGGAATAACGCTCCTTTTGAAGTCGACTGCCCTCCATGGCCAAGCGCTCTCACTCACTCCATTCGAATTGTCCGACAGCGGCAAGTCACACGACGGATGTCCAGCAGTCAGTGCAGCTTCCAGCGGCGTCGCAACAGCGTCTCCCATTTGCTCCATCGTCACGTTTGCGCGCTGCTTTTCGTCAGTGTTCGCGCTGTCGCCGTTCACTGAAACAATTTCTGTCTCAGCTTCTTCGACACGATGTTTTTTTTCTGTTTGTTGCGGAGATTCAGTCGCTAACTGACGTTGAGGTTTACAATAAACCGCCCTAGGGTCTTCCAGACGTCAATTGCGGGTCCTGATTTGCGCAAACTCAGGTTCCATACACTGAGTGGGGATCCCCATCTCCCGTCAACAATTATTCGTGTCCATTTCACAGCAACAACTCCATCGGACCGACGAACACAGCACCACGTGACATCATCCAATGTTGAGCCGCGTCACAGGTGATCAGTCTGCTCCACACTCAATCATTTTTCAACAGAAAACGCCGCTGCTCCAATCCAATCCAGAACTGCACTCGAACACATTAACCATCGACATCCGGGAGCGATCGCTTTTCAAACTCCTCATCGACGCGTTCACGCAGTCGACAATTTGCCCATTCGACTACTTCGCTCTCTTTTGGTGACTCAGCAACTGCCGTCGGATCGTCCTTCTGCTTTGCTTCAGCTGCGCCGTTGGTCTTCTTATCCGAATTAAAGTCGTCGGCGCTTTTCGCTTGGTCCATTTCGGATTATTTCAATTTGTTTCTTTCAGAATGATTCAGTTATCCAGTGAATCCAATCCTGAACAGAAGGAAACAAATGAAATTCTGTTGCAGCCGTACATCAAATAGAAGAACTGTTGAACAAAACGAGATCCAGCGCAATATAATGGATGAGATGAAGGTTTGCTGACATCGTCGATCTTTTATTGCTGACAACTTCTCCCTTCGAAGACATTTCCAAACATCCACAGTCCAACGGAATCGAATCAAAGCAACACATCATCACAGTAACACAGTCGCTTCGTTTTCGCTCCCACTGCATCCAAGGCAATTTCACATTACTTGATCGTCGTGCCCAGAAGCTCTCCATAGCAACTGGCGTGTCACAAGGGCAAAATGTTGAAGCAGAGATGAATCCATTTGTCGTGAAGTGATGCATTGAAGCTGTTGTTTTAACTGTTGTTTCGTATCAAGCAGCAAACAAATCGCCAAAAATCAAACTGTTGCGGCCGATGAAACTGTTGGATCGATCGATGAAACAAAACTGTTGAACTGCAAACTTCTGCTGAACTGTTACTTCTTGTACTGTTGCTTTGATGCGCTGTTGCTCTATTACACTGTTGCTATCCAAACTGTAGAACTGTTGAAGCGAAGCAAAACAATCAAACTGTTGACGATCGTTATCGTTTGGTTCCTCCAGGTGCCAGGTTCAAACAAACAATGTTACGCCACTCTTGTTAGTTTCCGCCAACAGATCCTTCCTCGCATTTCCAATCAATCTCGACAACCGCACCGTGCCTCCATGCACTTCGCAGAACCACCAACAATCGAACGCGAACAGCAACACTCCATCCTTTTTCTCCGCTGCCATCTCGCCAAGCATCCACCGTCTGCAGCCCGTCGTGTTCCTTCGTCACTGCGATTCGATCTTGTCCACTTTGTCCGTCCGTTTTCGCTGTTGTCGATGTCACCGTCAGAACACAATCCATTTTGCGGTGGCACGTCGTCGATATTCGGCCTCCTCGGCAACGATGATGACCACGGATCTCCATATCCTGCGTTGGCAGTCGCGACGTCGGACACAGACCTCATTTCTCTGCTGTACCTCTGCAACGCACATTCAGATGGTTCAGACTTCTGCTGGACTGTTCCACTGTTCCAATCGTCCATCTGGCTCCAATCGCTGGCGTCATGTTCCACACCAAACCACCAAAACGATTGTAGCACTCGATGTCTTTCCTCTCGATCTTTACATTGCCACAGCAGACTCATTCCAGCATTTCGCGTCAACAGCATCCGATGTCGATCTTCATTCGGCGTCCAGTAGTACAGCAGTCCATCCTTTACAAAGCAGTTGTCAAAGCCACGTCGCCAACGAAGTCCATCTGCATTCGTTCGATCTTTCGTTCCTCCTGTCTGCAACCATCTTTTCAGATTGCGCAGACTTCGCATTTTCTGACTTCTCCTAGCGTTTTGCTCATCCAACTGCATTTGCTTCTCGTCGTCCTGTGCCTTCGCATCCATGTCCGCCATCTCCGTCGTCGTCACCAAGCCAACCGCCGCTCTGACACTGACGTCGTCGCAATGCATTTCTTTTCCCATTGATCTAGCTGCGTTTCCCTTTTCGTCAATTGTCGCAAGCGAGCTGATATCAGATCCAGTCCATTTCCGTTGAATTGTTCCAGTCTGACGGACACATCGCTGTCATGCACGAACGCTCGAATCAAACACGGCTCCATCCTGTCCAGCGTACCACAATGATTGACCGAATTCACCGTTCCTTTCAGATCCACGAACGCTTCTTGCTCTTCGTCCTTCCATTCGAAGTTTCCGTCGCTCTGCGTCTTGTCGAACAGCGGTTTCACTATTTCGGCGTAGTCTGGAATCACATGGCAGTAAACCGAGCACTGCGCGACGAACGCGATCAACTCCTCCTTTTTCGCAGGTGTCGGCCAATCCTGAATCTGTCGCACCGTTTCCGGATCCGTGAACATGCCTTTCTGGTTCACCAGATATCCATCCATTCGAATTTCATCCTTGAACAGCTGACACTTCTTCGTATCCACGAACAGTCCAACGTCCTTCATTCGGCCAAACACTTTCTGCAGCACTTCTTTGTGTCGCTCGAACGTGCTCGTCGAAACGATGATCCGGTCGACGTCAATCATCGCATCGTCGTTCACTTCATTCACCACATGCTCCATCAACCGCGCCACTGCTTCCTCGCTGTTCTTTGACGCCCACTTCAGTCGTCCATGCTGGAACTCGATGCCATTCGGTGTATCGAACGCTGTCGCATGTCGATGTTGATCTTCAATCTTGATGGCTGAAATCGCATCCTTGACCGTGATCACTGACAGGAATTTTCCCATTTTGCTCGCCACTTCCTCCAAAATCCATTCCGATGGGAGCGATTCCTTGTTGCAGAAGCTGGTCTTTTTGTTCAGCGACCTGTAGTCCACGCAAACGTCTAAGTCACCATGGTCCCTTCGCACCATCACCAACGGGTTCCTCCACGACGACTTCGACTCTTCGACAGTATCCTTCTGCAGCACCACTTCCAGCTGTTTCTCCAGGATCTTCTTCGACTCTGTTGCGTTTCCTCCATTCGGTCGCGTCGACTCGGTGTCTCTTGCATCCATCTTGAACTGAAGACCATTTGTGCAACAGCTGTTGTTTTCTTCCATCAGTTGAAACACGGCATGATTGTCACGACACAGCTGCACCGCCTCCATGCGTTGTTGATTTGTCAGCTTGTCTGCAACCGTCGCTCCATTCAGCCATCTTTCCAACTTCGCTTTCCTTTTCTCGATCGACAGCTTCGGCACTCCATTGCCTCCGTCCGAACCAGCATCCAACAACTTCGGCATCAGGTGACACAAGTTGGTACACAGCTGTTTGTTGTAGCCCGGCAATCTGCAGTACTGGCATTCTTTGTCGTTCGTTCTTACTCGGCCTTCCATCTCAGCTTGCCTCGCAACTTGCAGATTACATACCATGGCGACAGCATCAGATCTTTCCATCACTGTGTCTTCATTCAGGTTGCGATTCCACCAGACAGCATACGCGGTGCACTGATCCTTGTTGTGCGACTCGTCACCACAAGCAACGCACCATGCCTCCGTGTTCCACTCGTCCGGCAACTTCGCTTCCTTCGGTATCACCATCTCTTGTCGCTTCAGTGGATCCGGCACAATTCGAGTCAACTTCACTTCGCCGATCTCCATTCCATCGTCGCAGTGCACCATGCAGTTCGTCGGATTCGTCAACATCACCAGTCCTTCGTTCTCGTCCGACAACTCGACCAAACAGGTGCTCAGCAGCTCGTTGTTATCAGATGGCCGCAACATGAACGCATGACTCGCAACCGATGTTTGTTGTTGTGACTTGTGATGTTCGTTCTCATCTGGTGTTACTTTCACCTTTGCTGTTGTTGTTTCACCAGGCTTTACGGTCACTTTGCCTTTCACGGTCGCTTTGCCAGGCTTGCCTTTCAATTTGGACTCGCTCTTTGCAGCGTACTTCGGCAACGGGTACCTCCTCTTTTGTTCTTCCGGCATCTCGTTTCCCGTTCTCCTTGGTCGCTTTGGTCTTTCGTCCATCTCTCCCTCCTTGCGCGGCACCGCAAACAGCTTGTGATCTTCCCCAGCCATGATGATCTCGTAGTTGTCTGAGGTATCATCAATCGTCAGGCGGACTGCAACTTCATTCGTTCCATGTCGCATTCGAACAAGTGTGCGCATCACAGTGCATCGTTCACCATCGATGTTCTCCACAACCATGATCCGATGCAACTTCCTTCCAATTTGGTTCTCGATCTCCTGCAGGCACCATGATGTTATGTAGCTGTCACCTCTTCGCTTCTCGACGGACGCTTGACACCAGACTCCTTCTACGCACACCAACTTGTCATCGTTCGCCATCGGAGTGTGCATCTCACATCCTGGGTCGTCCGGTGCATCGCTCCTCCATGAGCTACAACCAGCGTCTCGTCTCCCTTCGTCCTGCATTTGTTGGATCTTTTGAACGACTTCCTCCATGGAAAGCTGCGCGCACTCCCTCAGAACACGTTGTTGCATCCATTGTTGCAGTCCCTCGATCATGCATGTTACGATCTTCGCGCCCAAGCCTGTCCCATCCAGCATCGCAGTTGTTACTCGGCTAAGAAAATGCACTGCACTTTCATTGTCCCACAACATCGGTTGATTATCCGGCTCACTGCACTGCTGCCATCGTCCCTCCGAACAACTAGTCCCTGCACTCGTGCCCTCCATGGCTTCTGTGCAACTGGTCTGAGGATCGGCGACATTCACATGATAGCTGGTCACGTCGTATCGGTCCACCATTGACTGATGTTGTTGTCGCATCGGTATCCTTTGATCGACATGTGCCCTCCATGGCATCTCTATTACTGCCCCGTGTCGTCGTCGCATCACTCGTTTCCCTCTCTTGCCTGTGCCCATCGTCGGTTGTTCGCTCCAATCGATCACACTCAACAACAGTTTGCAGCAACACAATCCAATCGAACAGCAACTTTCACAGCAGCGACACACTCCACTCGAACACTTCGATCAAATCGACGTTGTATCGATCACTGTTGATCCGCAGACCGATTGTAGCTTCGATCGAACAGAAGTCGATTCGATCCTTGAAGTCCCGACGCTTCGATCGATCTGATGTTGTATCGATCGTTCCACAATCACAGAAGCTTCGATCGACTGCTGTTGTTTCGATGTTTCCAAAAATCAACTGTTGCTTCGATCGGTTGGTGTTGTTTCGTTCACTGAGGCTGCTGTTTCGATCACTGCGGCTGTTGTTTCGTCGAACACAAACAGATCACACGATCCTTTGACGCTTCGATCGTACGTGTGTCGAATAGCAGCTGTCGGGTGTATGTGTTCGGACTCTCGGCAAAACAAAAACCAAAAAGAAGCAAAAACGAATAAGAAAAAATTTGATCGATCGTCGCTCAAACGTAATTCACCCTGTAGCCGAGAAAAGTCCGAAAACTCACACCACCCGTCACCAACCTCGCTCCTCCACAACCTCAACGACGACGCACAACTGCACAGGAGCTCCAACTGCACAGGGGCTCCAAACAGGACGGGCACTCAAACTGCTGACACTCGTCGCTCACAATCGTGTGGTTGGGTGTTCACTTGGATTCTCGGCACAAACAAAACAAACAAAACGAAGCAAAAACTCGATTAAAAAAACAGCTCCAAGTGAAAGCGCTAAAGTGAAAATACCGCCGAGAAATCCAAAGACTCACTGCACCCAACTCACAATTCTTTCACTTCGATAAGGCGTCCAACTCCACTTTAGCTGCGGTCCTCCATGACCTCGAGCAGCGCCGGAAGAACACAGATGAATTGAAACTCCGCTCCACTCTAGCTGCGGTCCTCCATGACCATTCGAGCAGCGCTGGAATTCCAAACTGTAGAATCGCTCCTCTCGACGGATGCTCCAAGGTCTCGACTCGCTCCTTTTTCCTTTTTCGACTGACGCTCCAATCCCGATGCTTCGATCGATTAGAAGTTGATCCCAGGAGCACCAAGCTAACCGCGGTCCTCCATGACCATTCGGGCGGCGCAAGAGCTCAACTGCACGGACGCTCCAAGAGTCTCGACTCGCTCCTATCCTGTCCAGCCGGCGTTCGATCGGCGGGACCTCCACTGAAGTGTGCACCCCGGGTGTAACGGTTTGTTCGCACTAAGGACGTTTGACCTCCACGCTCCGAGTCCCCGGCCTCGAGCGCCGATGTGGCGATCTGCACGCTCGGATCTGCTGTCGTCGAGACTGAGTTAAAGGAAATTGGCAAGTTAATTAATTAGGGTTCTGTTGCAATATGCGTGAGTGCGTTGTGTTTGTGTTGCTCAACTTCAATCCGCAATTCTTTCTCTTTTTTCTCGTTTATTCGACGTTGGCCAACTCTTTTCCAGAACAGTTATTCGATTAGTTCAGAAGAGAGGATAAAACCAGCACGGCAAAGTAAAACAACAGAGTGGCCCAGATAACAACGAAAACAATGCCTTTATACGCAACAATAACCAATGAAAAGAAAGTAGTTGACCCAATGCCAAGAAAGTAGCTTAGGCATTCACACGCACTCGACCATGCGCCACATCAGCAGCACAGACTACGGTAGCACGGATAGGCATGAGGTTATAATAGGACATTACAAAAGTCACTCAAAAACAAAACGATAAAAAATCAGATGAACCCTGTGGCAGCTCCTAGTTTTTGTGCGATTCATCCCAGCTGAGCGTGCAGTGTGTAGCCTCGACCAAGACACTACTGTCACGTTTTGTGGCACGGTACATGGCTCTCTGCAACGAAAATGATTGTTTTGAACACGTCAGAATAATATAAATCACGTCAATTGGGCCGGTAATACTGGCGTGTTTTGAATAAAGTTGCACAGTATTTATATTCGGCGCAATACGACACAATGCATAAGAGTTTTGTGAAACCCAAAGACATCTGGCGTCCACTGTTAACCACTGTTAAAAAATTGCAAAAGGACATTGTCATTTTGAGGCGATTGGTACATTTTGCGTGCTACTGTCACCAATAAAATTGCTCTAATGTTATGTCTATCTCACGTGTGGCATCTTTGTGCTGCGCCTTGTGTTGTGAGTGAGTATCTCAAACAACGTTTGCCTGTATGAAGTTACACCAACTACCAGGTAGGTGCAATACTAAAACATAAATTGAAAGTTCTAAAAACGGATCAACAGAAATGTAATAAACTGAAAAACAATGCCGTGGGCAATGAATAAGATATATGTGATTATCTCTGATATGTGCACGTGAGTTATTGCTTTTGCAAACACAGATAAACGATGCAAGTGTTCAAGGTATGAAAAAGTGGTGGATCGCATACAGTATACACACGTTTTAGCACCCGACGTTGTGCCAGGTGTTGCACAAAAATACAGTTTGCCACGGTTCTCGAATTGGTTTTTAGATTTTATCAGCACGTTTCGAAAACTACCGTACTTGAGAAATGCTTTGTATACTGAAGCTGTAAAAAAATTATGGTGTCAACAGCTTGACTTGTTCAATGTGCAAACTTTTGTTTTGGTCATGTGCGTTTCAATTTGGTACTCTTTTTTGTAACTTCTTCAAGAAATTTAGTTTAGTTTTAAGAAACACAATCACGGGCCCTGTTGAATTTCTAAATTTCAACTTTCATACCTTAAACAGCTGCGAATCGGTGTGCAGGAAAAGGGTGGGCCCGGAAATAACGGGGCGCAAATGAGCGCACGCCAAGTATTCAAGTGTGCGGACGTGCAGTGAAGCTCATTGTGGCATTATGTGAAAATATAACATTTCAAAAAACAGGTGGATTTCTAACGGCTAGACACTAAAAATCCAATTATTATCTCACCAATAAACTATAAGACCACAAAGTTTTGCTAAGGTTTTCAGTCTCTCTGAGCTTCACATACGGTAACCTTCAATTCCTATTTTCAAGATCGTTTTAAAGACAATCAGTGAAAATATCTCACCAACAAAAGCAATCTATTGAAAAGCAATATGGCAAAGTTCAATAATCAAATCACAGTGTTGTCTTGTGTTATGATGGTGGCAGCGCATGTCCACTTGTTGAACTCCATGCTCTGCTATGACAACACGCGCAATATCAGCGAGATTACATATCAGGTGACCAAGTTATCCCACTTTCAACAATGCGTATGTGTAGTTGAAAGGTGTTTGTTTACCATTTTCCGGCGTTTCAGAACGCACGACTGACAAAGTGCAATGAATGCAACTATTGCGTGTTCAGCGTTAGTGAACCTCGTCGTGGCGATCACGCAACGTTGTATGGCGTTAGTCCCAGTGAGTATTTTTGGAAAGTTATGGAAAATGCATGTATAGTTTTGTTTATTATTAATCTTCTTGCAAAGTCCATTTTGTAAAATCGTATTCAGCGATCGACATGACCCCGCTGATGGATCCGTTGTTCGCGCAGTCGTTCGACGGGTATATGATGGTAGGAGAGGGGAAGTTTGTGTGGTGGGTTGAAGGAAATTTTGGGGGGGATGGGGGGTGGGAAGTGTGGGAATGGGGGGAGAGAAAAATGTGAAAAAAAATGGAAATTTTTTTTAGGGTGGAAGTAGATTGGGAGGGATGGATGGGTAATTATCTAAAAATGCGGGAGACGCATATAAAAGGAGGAATATGGCTTTGTGTAAGCAGTGAAAGACTTGGCTCGACAACGCTTTTCAAGCCTCTGATGTGGTACACACGGATACAAGTACACAAGAGTAATATTTTTGCGCCGCGTTTGTTTTGCTGAAAAGCGAAAAAAGCTTTAAAATTATTTTATAATTGTCCTCTCCAGTTTAGTCTGAAATCACAGCGAAATTCTGTAACTCTGTGCAAAAACACAACAATCAGAGACTGCGATTGCAAAACACTGCTGCATGTAGCATTATCGTTGCTAACGTAGTGTACGCACCGCTGTGTACACACCAGCACCAGTGACGAAAAGGTGTTGTCTTCCGTTAATTTTCACCATTTTTTACCAAACTCTTGTTGATTTGCGTGGGAGTATGAATGTAGGCTAAACCGTCCGTCCCGTGAGCCATTGCCTTTGCCACAGAAAGGGACATTGAGTAAACCAATGCCTCTGCGATACACTTTGTCCTGGGCAAACCAGTGTCAGCGATCTAAAGTCTGATTGTTATTTCAGTGGTTTTAGCTTTAGTGGTCGCTCGCTAAATGCCCGAAATACCGCAAATGTGAAAGTTTCATTTGTCTACAATGTACGAGTACGAGGGTTGCCATGTGCAACCGAAATAATGAATAAACGGCGCAAAAATATGGCTCTTATGTACTTGTATCCGTGTGTACCACATCAGAGACTTGAAAAGCGTTGTCGAGCCAAGTCTTTCACTGCTTACACAAAGCCATATTCCTCCTTTTATATGCGTCTCCCGCATTTTTAGATAATATTCTGACTTTTACATAAGCCCCGAAGGTCGGACCAAATTCACAATTCGTTGGGCACACATTCTTCTGAACTTTACATTCGGCAACAACACAGGTTTTTCATGGGGCTGGGGTTGGGTTGGGGCAAAAAAACTAATTATAATTTCAAAATCTATATATGAAATTACCCCAGGAAACTTTTTTGGTCGGTTATGAGCCAATTTCAGACAAAAATTGAAAGGGCGACATTTGAAACCAGGTCAAAAACTCCGAACATTTGAAAATGCCCAACTTTTTGCCCAAAAAGGGCCGGGGAAAAAGTAGTTGGATTTTTAAAATCTACGGATGAAATTACCCAGGAAACTGTTTTGTTCGGTTGTAAAACAACTTTAGACAAAAATTGCCCAATTTTTAACCCAAAAAGGGTCGGGGCAAAAAGTAACCGGATTTTCAAAATCTACGGATGAAATTACCCCAGGAAACTGTTTGTTTGGTTATGAAACAATTTCAGACAAAAATTGAAAGGGCGACGTTTGTAACCAGGTCAAAACCTGCGAACTTTTGAAAATGCGCGATTTTTTGCCCAAAAAAGGTCGGAGCAAAAAAGTAATTGGATTTTTAAAATCTACGGATGAAACTACCTTAGGAAACCATTTTGTTCGGTTATGAAACAACTTTAGACAAAAATTGCCCAATTTTTAACCCAAAAAGGTCGGGCAAAAAAGTAACCGGATTTTCAATATCTACAGCTGAAATTACCCGAGGAAACTTTTTTGTTCGGTTATGAAACAATTTCAGACAAAAATTGAAAGGGCGACATTTGAAACTAGGTCAAAACCTCCGAACTTTTGAAAAGGCCCAATTTTTTACCCAAAAAAGTCGGGGCAAAAAAGTAATTGGATTTTTAAAATCTACGGATGAAATTACCCAGGAAACTGTTTTGTTCGGTTGTAAAACAACTTTAGACAAAAATTGCCCAATTTTTTACCCAAAAAAGGTGGGGGCAAAAAGTAATTGGATTTTTAAAATCTACAAATGAAATTACCCAGGAAAATGTTTTGTTCGGTTGTAAAACAACTTTAGACAAAAATTGCCCAATTTTTAACCCAAAAAAGGTCGGGGCAAAAAGTAACCGGATTTTTACTATCTACAGCTGAAATTACCCCAGGAAACTTTTTTGTTCGGTTATGAAACAATTTCAGACAAAAATTGAAAGGGCGACATTTAAAACTAGATCAAATTTTAACTCCAAAAAAATGCAAAAAAAGGTCGGGGCAAAAAAAATCATTTTCAATTTTTTTGTTCGGTTATGAAACAATTTCAGACAAAAATTGAAAGGGCGACATTTGAAACTAGGTCAAACAAACCTCCGAACTTTTTAAAATGCACAATTTTCTACCCAAAAAAGGTCGGGGCAAAAATGTAATTGGATTTTCAAAATCTAGGGATGAAATTACCCAAGAAAACCATTTTGTTTGATTATAAAAAAACTTTAGACAAAAATTGCCCAATTTTTAATCCAAAAAGGGTCGGGGCAAAAAAGTAACCGGATTTTCAATATCTACAGCTGAAATTACCCCAGGAAATTTTTTTTGTTCGGTTATGAAACAATTTCAGACAAAAATTGAAAGGGCGACATTTGAAACTAGGTCAAAACCTCCGAACTTTTGAAAATGCCCATTTTTTACCCAAAAAAGGTCGGGGCAAAAAAAAGTAATTGGATTTTTAAAATCTACGGATTAAATTACCCAAGAAAACCATTTTGTTCGATTAGGAAACAACTTTAGACAAAAATTGCCCAATTTTTAACCCAAAAAAGGTCGGGGCAAAAAAGTAACCGGAGTTTTAAAATCTATAGCTGAAATTACCCCAGGAAACTTTTTTGTTTGGTTATGAAACAATTTCATGCAAAAATTGAAAGGGCGACATTTGAAACTAGGTCAAAACCTCCGAACTTTTGAAAATGCCCAATTTTTTTCCCCCAAAAAAAGGTCGGGGCAAAAATGTAATCGGATTTTCAAAATCAACGGATGAAATTACCCTAGGAAAGTATTTTATTCGGTTATGAAACCACTGTAGACAAAAATGGAAAGGGCGAACACTTAAAACCAGTGAAAACCCTGCCCAATTTTTTACCCAAAAACAAGGTCTGGGTAAAAAATTAATTTAATTTTCAAAATCTCCGGATGGAATTACCCTAGGAAACATTTTTGTTCAACTGTGAAAGTGTCCCAGCTAAAAATGGAAAGGGCGAACACTTAAAACCAGGTGAAAACCCTGCGAACTTTTAAAAATGCTCAATTTTTACCCAAAAACAAGGTCGGGGCAAAAAATTAACCCAAAGAGCAAAATCTACGGATGAAATTACCCCAGGAAACATTTTTGTTCGACTGTGAAAGTGTCGCAGGTAAAAATTGAAAGGGCGAACACATGTTGATTACCGGGGGGTACAATTCCGGCCCGCTAATTCCGGCCTGAAGAATTCCGGCCCGCTCATTCCGGCCCGAAGAATTCCGGCCCGAAGAATTCCGGCCCGGAGAATTCCGGCCCGGAGAATTTTCGCCAGCCCGAACAATATTAAACCACACGAAGTGATTTTGGTAATGAAATAATAAAATAAAATATCGATGTTCACATGTTACAGTGTATTTTCAATGATGTTCGTCCTGTTTGCTTTTTGGGAAAGTGAAACCTTTTGGAAAAAAGAAACTACAAATAAATTTTTAAATTTTTTTATCATGAACAGGATTTGTGACCCTTTTACCTTATTAAAAAGGCTTGGCTTAGGATTAGGAACCTACAACAAGTCACTGCAAGCAAGTTCTAAACAAAAAAAATCACTTAAGAATTTATTCACCAAAAATCACTTCGTGTGGTTTAATATTGTTCTTGCTGGCGAAAATTCTCCGGGCCGGAATTCTCCGGGCCGGAATTCTTCGGGCCGGAATTCTTCGGGCCGGAATGAGCGGGCCGGAATTCTACGGGCCGGAATTTCGCGGGCCGGAATGGTACACGAGCCGTTGATTACATACCTGAAAAAAAATACCACAAAAATAAGTAACACTGTTTTCAGAATAGGTTTTTCGTGTCTACAGCGTATGAAAAGTCGTCCGATGAAATTTTTTTCGCGGCTCAGAATACGACTTTGGGTGTTCGTTTCGTGTGCACAAGAGCAGGTTTGTAGCTTATAGTATGCTCGCTGCAGGCAGCGAGCAATTTTGAAAAAAGCGCGCTGGGGTATAACGGCTCATATTATGCGTGATGCGCTGTCCGCTCGCTTCGCTCGCTCGCGCATCCGCATGATTATTATTGCTTGTATTTATTTGTAATTGTGATTCGAAAGTTGAGAAGACTTCGAGAGACCATAACGCCATGTGTGACGCCAACACAGTAATTCGAACAACCCAACCAGTGATTCCGCCA
Organism: Theristus sp. LFF4_11; assembly: GCA_030248135.1. Classification (NCBI taxonomy): domain Eukaryota; kingdom Metazoa; phylum Nematoda; class Chromadorea; order Monhysterida; family Xyalidae; genus Theristus; species Theristus sp. LFF4_11. The sequence goes on from JASANC010004264.1 coordinate 22,610, forward strand.
AACAAGAATGGCCAGGTAAGCCTTCATGGAGTGACCAGTCTCTGTGAGGCGACGCCGCAGACAGGAAGCGGCACGTATCGAGCATGAGTTGTGACCTATTTTTTAAACGTGTCCAACTGAAATGACGTCATGTGCCGCCAATCATGCGCTTGCCGTTCACAACAAACCAGACTTTCCGTTTAGCCGATTTCTTCTCGTAAACAAATGGTGAATGTCGAATCAGTCACAGCAAACTGACATTTTAGTGCCCGTACTTTGACAAACGAGCGTTTTTAAAGCAAATGACGTCATTTTATTCCGGACACGTTTGAATAAATCCACAATACACCCTTCGAGTATCTGCTCAGGCGTTTGGCTCCACATCACTCATGTTAGGAGTCCCGCCCGAGGAGTGGAGGTCGTAGGGGGGGGGGGGGGGTTCACAATAAGTCAGCATAATTCGCGTTCACAATAAGTCAGCATAATTCGCATATTGTGGCATATTTGAGAAAATATGCGGATACCCAAACATGCCAAAACTATGTACATATTTGGAGCATATTGAAACTGATTTTCGCTGTGCTACTCGACTGCGTTCTGTACGTTTTTCTGGTTAGCATCAGCTAAAAACATTGCCTAAAATTTCAACAACAGCAACAACAACAACATGGTTTTTACACCGTCAACGTTACTGCACAAAGCACAGTTGCATTGAGAATAACGATCACACTGAACAAGAAAAGAACAGACAAAAAATCACAGTAGTGCTGCAACCAAAGCAGTTAGATCACAGAAAGGTTTGTTCGGTGGAACGCCATTTTTGAAAGGGAATGGTCGAACAGCTGATTATGAATTTCTCGCAACTCGACACTGACTTGGTTTCAGTTATTGATCTTTAAATTCAATTTCGGTCGCTCAAAATTGCACAAGCGTTTGTGTGTTTATTGCATCAGCTGTAATGAGATGTCCAACGAAACGATGTCAATGGAACTGCGGATGCTCCAGATCATACTCATAGTGGCACTGTTTGATCTTCTCCAGATGACTGAGACAGACGAAATACTTCGGCTCGGCTGACGGTGCCACTTTCGTCGGCGCACAGAACGCGTCGCAGATCTCCGGTACGTCGTTGGCGCGACAGCAGTCGCGTTGGTCTTGCTCTTGACTGACGCAGAACAGAATGCCACCGGCACCCGGCTGCGGACACCAGCCGCCGAACACAACGGACATCAGCTGTAAGCATCGAAAATGGCGATGAGTTTTGGGAGACACGGGAGGAAGTGCAGTGGTTCTGGGGTGCGAGCTTCTACGCATTTGCAACCGGGGTTACATTTATAAAAGGTCACCGAAAAAAAACAATCGAACAAATTACTCGTTTTAATTATTGTTCGTGCGCCTGTTTGCGTACAATCCAACAGCACACTGCAGACACCCATCTGGCGCCGCAGTTTGTTTCAGCGCAACTGTGTGGTTCGATTGTAGGCTGCTTTGCACTCAGACTGCTAAGCAAAATAACTGAAAGAGTTCACTCAAAAAACGAACTGAGCACACCTGCGATTGCGTGAACTCCGTGTATTTGCAGGCCTTGTAGCACGCCGGCGCTACCAGGTCACTGTCCTCGCAGCATTTCGACAAGCGCTCTTCTGGTGTCATCTGAAATGGTTGCAGCAGAAATCAATTCTGGTTTCGGCACAACTGTTCTATAATTACGCCGCTGACAGCTGAGGGGGGGGGGGGTGAGTTTGTAGTGGGCACCGCATCATAGTTGATGACAGAGAAACTCGATATGGGCACCCAACCTGACGCTGCGTTGTTCTCTGCACATGTTTTTCTGGCTGAAGACTAAAGTTCCTGTGTTCTGAAAGGGCCTTCATTCAAGTGCTTCCAACAAACCCCTATCGTTTCAGCACCTTTCTCCGTGTCTCTCTCGCGTGCGTCTTCTTGTCGTTCACGACGCGCTCCGGCCGCGGCCACGCGTTCTCCGTTGGCTCATCAATCAGTGCGGCTGAGAAAATCTCGTTCGAGTCGTCCAACAGCGGGTATCGATTCGTTGGCGCGTCCTCCTTGTTGCGATTTCGATTTCGTCGTCGTTTGTTGGTGTTTCCGCCGCCGTAGATCTGATTGATCCACATGCCCCTGATGCGTTGCAACAGCGATGGCTCTGTCGTCGTCGTCGTCGTCGTCACGGTGGTGGTGTTGTATGACTCCGTGGTGGTTGTGCGTTCGGTGGTCGTTGGCGGAGGTGTGCTGGAAACAAATAGAAGATCAACAGAAAAACGCGATGCTTTAGTATTTTTTGCTGAAAAGAACCACAGCTACGTACAGTTGGTTGGAACTGGACTTGTTGGTGACACAAATACAGGTGGTCTACAGGTACGGCACCGAATGTTCCAACCATTCAATGCTTGTTGGTAGTTCAATATGTCAGACAAATGTTGTTTGAAAAATGGAGTCATGGTTTTTCATTGGGTGTTCTGCGTTCTCAAATTGTGTTTCAAGAGTTGCTCGGTTTTTCAGTGTGGACCATTTTTACTACTGCTGTCTCTCACTGGAGTCCAAAAGACACCATGTTTTCCGAGAGCATAAAAATGCTCACTGTTGCAACCAATCAACAAACCCTCAGTGTATGTGTGTGCGAGTGTCAAATCATTCATCAGTTCAATTCAATTTCAATGCTACCACATTCTCAAAGTGTCACCGTCGTAGCCTGGATAGTAGCGCGTTACACTTGTTGATCTGTGTGTTCGGGAGATCGAGTCCCGCCGAGGCACTTAATGATGAAGAAAACTCGATGGGCGCCCAACTTGACGGCGTGCTGAGCGTTTTTCTGGGCTAGCCCTGACTAAAAACATCGCCTAAAAATCACCGTTCGTGCGCTTGTTCGTTCGTATCAAAATCTATAAAATTCAACATCCACCCAAAACTGTGCGACGCACTATTCCGGCAGCTCCGGTGTGCGTGCGACCTCTGCGAACAGACGCGCGCGTGCCGGCCAATACGGAGCGCCGAGTCCGTCGTGGTGCTCGTGCCTCGGACGACGGAATGCGTACGACGGAAGCGTGGGCCGGTGGCGTCTGGACGGCTGCTTGGTGACGCCGAGATTTGGAAATGTCTGCAATGGTCGGTTTGGTTTTAACCTGTCACTTTTTTCGTGGAATACAACGCACGCGACACTTTGAATTATTACACGTCAGAAGAGTGATTTATTGTGGATTTATTCAAACGTGTCCGGACTAACGTGACGTCATTTTATTTAAAAACGCCCGTTTGTCAAAGTACAGGCACTAAAATTTCAGTTTGGTGTGACTGATTCGACATTCACCATTTGTTTACGGGAAGAAATCGGCTAAACGGAAAGTCTGGTTTGCTGTGAACGACAAGCGCAGGTTTTGTGGCACATGACGTCATTTCAGTGGGACACGTTTAAAAAAATAGGCCATATCCGGGGTTGTTTCGCTGAAATCAAACGCGCCCATTTGTGGTTAATACGTTTTTCATGCAACTTTCGTGTCGTTCTTTTCTGTTTTTTTACGCGGGCTCTGTGTTCTTCGAAAAAGTGACAAGTTTTTCAAGTAGACATACTGTATACGCACGGAAACGGGAGTGAAAGGTGATTCAATATAGTTTCTCGCACAAAGGATCATGGCGTTTTGTTCAGTTGCATGTTATGTTGGAAACAAATCCCAATAATCCGCCCACCTGTGCCTCAATCGTCGGTCTCGGCCGTTCGGCGTTCTCGATCCTCGGAATGCCACTGACGCTCGACGCTTCTCTCTGAACAAAAAAAAAATATTACTGTTTTCGTCGTGCATTTTTTTGTCAGTGCTATTGTCTAATTGTTTAAAAGTTCACAATAGACCGAGAACTCACTCAACAAGTCAGTGAACAAATGGAACCGTTATCAGGGCTATAAGCGACTGCTGACACAAACATTCGAATCTGATGTCACTGCAAACAACCTGCGCTCGTTCACAAATCTTGCACCGATCGGCGCACTCGATGGCGACTCGCTCGTTGCTGCCGCAGAAGCTGCACGGCACTTTGCGACAGGAAACTGGCCGAAAACTGGCGAAAGAAACGCCAATCCGAATAACAGAAGAATTCGTTGAATATTCATCGTTGGAAAATGCTCTGAAAGTTTTTCACACAAGTGTGGAATTATACACACAATATGTACTTTTGTTCACTTCGGCTGCAAGGACCGGTTCGAAAAAGAAATTTTCGGAAACGAAAAAGGACAGAAAAGCGTGTCTGGCGCGCGTTTTGGACGGCACAGGGTCGCACGACAGAACCCGAGGGTGAATGGTGATTTTCAAAACCGAAAGAAACGAAGTCTATCTTCAAATTGTAGCATCCGGCGGCAACGTTTGCGTGCGGTTTTGGCGAGTGTGCAGCGCAACATTTACGTTTAGAAACACCGCAAATTAGTGCACTCGGAAGAGATCGTTGATCAGTGGTTTTCGGGGGCAAACTTGACGAATCGATTAAGAGAACAAGATAATCAGATGATAAAAAGTACATGGAACAAACGAAAGTGAAAGTGGAAAAAGCAGAAATGCAATCAAGAAAAACATCAGAAACGATACAAGATTTGATTGTGCGCACTAACACGCGTGGTCCATCAATTTTCCGATGTAAATATTGAATGATTTCTGGTGCATTACTACAGATTCGTCAATTAGCCTGACGAAATGTATCCGCACGTTTTCAAACAAAACTTGAAAATGAGAAAAAACGATTATGCGATACAGGCAGTGTTTCTGTTTGTCATTTTCGCATGTAACACACCACACACACAAATTCACATTGTTTATCGTTGCGTTTGACTTTTAGCAATATGTGGTCGAAGAAGAAAGCACGCTAGTTGTATAGATGCACTGCTGGTTTTAGCTTCTGATTCTCTCATACACTCATTCTAAAACTCATAAGAATAAACATTAGCTGAAAGAAGACTAGTTGTACATCTATAACACAACCAATTAGTTGCGTGTTTTTTGACGGGTCGTAAATTTCACAACTGACTGCCGCGCTTTTTGTTGCGTTACATAGTGTTAAAATAAAATTCCGATTACATCTGCATTATCTTGCTAGAATTTCTTGATGTGTAAAACGTCCGAAAATATGTTTTACATTTCAGTTTTGCTCTGATATACATGTACATTTACGCAAACTGTCGTAAAAACGCGACAAAAAAACACGTAAAGCCGATCGAATCTTCTAAAATGAAAAAATCATCACGGAAGAAAATCAACTGCGTTGAAGAAACTTGGCAGAAAACATGATCAGCATGATTAAAATGGGCCATGATTGGAATCTTTTCTGATTTTTTTTTTGTTTCGTCACTTGGCATAAACTGGATTTTCTCTGTCATACTGCAGTGCGCATGATTTGATCTTCTCAAGTTGCCGCAAACAAGGTAGGTACCTGGCCGGTGAGCCGCTTGCCGGTTTCTGTGTGGGTGCGACAGTGTGACACAATTCAGAACGCCCTCACGTCTGCAACAACCGCGTTGGTCTTTCTTGCGATTGACGCAGATCAAAATGTTCCCTGCGTCACTCAGTGGACACCAGCCTTGGAGGTACATCGATCTGAGCTGCAGAAAAACTGCAGCAAGTGTGTACGATTTATGTTTTTAGTTAAATCGGCGACATTTGAATGTGTTGTGATTGGCAACAATAGGAATTGCAAAAAAAGAATTGTTCCTGATTGCAAGAAACGCACTGTGGCCGCTGTGAACGCTGAATATTTGCAGCCTCGGTGGCAAGACGCTCGAATGTCGCGGTGCGCTTTGCAACACTTCATCAGGCGCTGATCGGGAGTCAACTGGATAATTGATTGATTGATTGATTGATTGATTGATTGATTGATTGATTGATTGATTGATTGATTGATTGATTGATTGATTGATTGATTGATTGATTGATTGATTGATTGATTGATTGATTGACCACCATCACAGCACACCACCTTTCTTCGTCTGATGCGGTGGTCGTTTTCGACGCGTTGTTTGTTTTTTCGGTTTCGAAGTCGTCGGTCTTTCCCGTGGTTTCTGTTTCGGTTTTGGACGCTTCGCCGAAGAAGGTTTCGGTGGTTGGTTTCGGTTTTTTTCTGTCGACTTCTCGGTGTTTTGATGCTTGACGTTGCTTTACGCTTGTGCGATGCTGGCTGGCCGGTATTAGAACAGATTGAGTCTGGAGAATTCGGCCGCTGGTTGTTGTGGGCAGGATGTCTCTTGCGAATCGGTTCAACGACGTTTCGAGTTCTTGGCTTGTCTGATAGTTACCATCATCTGAAGTGCCATCTGTAAAATGTACGTACAGTGACTTGATTGGTTGCACTGGCATTGATATTGTTGCCATGTACAGTGTCCCCCAT